>JANAVB010002395.1:9758795-9763795 GCA_029216955.1 Iris pallida | reverse complement strand
CAAGTGTGCAAGGACTTGCCTCCTTGCACTGCTTCCCTACATGGGAGCGCAATGAGACAGAAACCATGATTCAGCTACCCCCCATACATGTAATGTCCCTTTCTATATTATTCACTATAGCAGCTATCGACATTACTGTCCCTTCAAAGATCCGTCTATTCCGTTCGCGCCAAATATGCCAAACGGCCGATAGTAATCGCATTTTGGCGTTATTAAACACCTCTTGTCCCTGATTCTCACATGCAGTCACTTCATCTAATATATCTTGCAGGTCTCTTCCTCCTCTCCAATTGATTCCCAGCTTTGATCTGGAATATTGCCATATTTGAGCTGAAACTGGACAGTGGAAGAATAAATGATCGCGCGTTTCCAGCGTATTGCCACATAGAACACAGTTCATATTGTCCACCTGGACTCCCAATCTGGCCAATCTTTCTCTAGTTAGTAATCTTCCTCGTATAGCTTTATATGCAAAGAGCTTCATCTTCACCGCCACTCCTTTAGTCCAAATAATGTTCGCCCATTCTACCTGACGGAACCGAGGACGGCATTGTTCATAAACCATTCGGCTAGAGAATTCTCCCACATTCGAGTTCTTCCATACCCACCGATCCACTTGTTCCGTCGAAGCAATGGGGACTGTCACGATCCGCTACCCAAATTGTTCGGCCGGGCCGAGTCATGTCTAGCCTACGCTTGAGATAAAACGTAGTAAGCTGTTCTAAAGACAAATAAGATAAGACCAAAGTGTGCTAACAGTTCTATATGTAATAATGAGTCAGAAATATTCCAAACACAAAAGTCATCTTGTATATAAATAAGTTCCAAGTACAAGTCCAAAATATAAAAGTGGATACAGGTCCAATTACAAAACACGTAGTCTAAAGCATGACTACTCTCAGAAGTCTCGAGCAACTATATAAACTTGACGAGATTTTCCGCAGGTACATCCTCGTAAAGTAAAGCATGATCCTCGATAGTAACCCCATAATAAGAATCACAAAGCAACTCCTCCTCAGTAAGTATACATACAACATTATCCTGTCATGACGGGAGCAAGTACTGATTCTAACAAACATATAATACTGATCATGTGATGGAAAGAGATAAAATGACACATCTTTATCCAATTTTAGATACATTTCATCATGGCAATACATATTTGTTTTAAAGTTTAAAACTGTAGCATGTACGTGATCGGTCAATAGGTAAATAGGATGTACAGTGGTATATATCAATTTTCGGATGTGCACATACGTACACATAACGACATCGGTGTATATCCATACACAAACGTGGGACCAGAACATACGACAAAGTTACATATAGAATGTAACAATACTCGGTAAATACATACGGAGAAGGGGGGCATGATCACGTACTCTACTAACAGTTTTTCCACACTACAACAAAAAACCCTTTTAATGACGGCTAAAAAGCGTCATTAATGACGAACCATGACGCTTTTTTTTTCCACAACAACCGTTATGAAAACGGGTGTTATAAATGTTTTTTAAAAGCGTTATAAAAAAACCGTCATGAATAGTTTCTATAAAAGCGTTATGAATAGTTAATATATAGTGCACAATTCAGAACAATTTTAAAACATTATGAAAAGATAATATGTATAGGCTCAATGCAGCACATTTATAATACTTTATACTATTCAAATTAGCATATTTATAATGCTCTATACTGCACAGTAATTCCAAAAACTTAACATTATATATCACCATCTTTATTATATTTCTCAAAATAGAGTACATATCAATATCTTCATTACATTGAATATCCAAATACAGAATGTACCCAAAAAATAGGAATAAATCTCTCTTTTGCTAACCAAATTATTAGAAATATTTACTGAAGTAGATTCTGACCATGGATCTTCTCTATGTCATCTCTTGAAGATATCGGGAGTCCCAAAGAGAAGTAGTGTCGCAGCTGAGCGACGACTTGGTGATGCTGCAGCCAACGCCGTCGTGGGAGCACCTCATCCTCTGATCCCTCACCAGCGCCTGCATGCACCTCAGCGTCACGTTCGCCTGCCTCCTCACGTTGTCCCCTCGCACCAGCGCCTGTAGCTTCACCAGCCCCTGCAGCTTCAGGTCCTTCGAAATAATATAGGATTCAACAAATCATGTCCCACTGGTGGGACTTCAGGCATATGCATAAAAAATTCAACCCTATAAGAAAATCAAGTTCGATATGGACATCATACCTGGGATTCTCATAGTGGTAAATATGTACAAAGGCAAGCAATCATCCACACAAACATAGTAACAGCCTAAGAACAGCCTTCCTTAAGAAGCAGTGTGAAATAATACCACGCAAAAAAGACAAAGATCTCATGGGTTTAACATGTAGAATACTGAGCTGAGATCCAACATGATCCAACAAGGAGAGGACTAGGATATGTAATGAAAGGTGAGAAAGAGGAGCAGGAAGAGTTAAGAAAACCTGGAGTCAAATAGAGACGGCATACGTACACGTAGTAAATGTTGCTCTTAATAGGATTCTTTGTAACATAAGTTGTAAATTCAAGTAGTTCACAAAAGCTTGATATCATTCTGGTTATGGTTATATGGTAACGGTTATTGACAAAAGCTTTTGTCAACCTACTGGAGATGAACTCGAATGCAGATTCAATCACAGTGTCCATCTGAAAAAAGATTTAACCATAGTGTTACATAGGAAAAAAGATAAAAATCAGAAGACTACCGAAAAAGGATATATTGAATATTGTAAGAATACACTACAAACAACTTTCCTAGAAATACCTTGGAAGATCCTTACGCGTATGTCCCTTCTTGAAATGCTTTTTTTATTATCAATAGTGTTCCTCACCTACAGAAAATTGCTAATGTTAGCATGAGAAAATAAACTTCAACAAGGTACCGAAAGCACTTAAAAAACATATCTAATGTTATATTCCTATATCCAAATATAGTTCTAAACTAAAAGGCATGAGAAAACAAAAAGAATTATGTGTCCTTAATAACTTCTAACAGCACAATCTGGACAATGTTCCTGAGGTTAATGCATGCTTAAACCATTTTCATCCTAACTAAGATGCCTATCAACTAGAAGCTAATACATGGGAAGATGATGCTCAATTTTCGAAATCAGATATTCATTTTAGAAGTAATATTTGATCCACTTGACTGAGTGATTCCAACTATTCAAGAATAGTAAAGCCAAGAGATGAGAAATTGATGACAGGTCCAATTGTAAAAAGAGGCTGAAAATAGGTTGTCCAAGTATGATAATGAAGCTTGCAAGTTTCTACCAGAGCATTTTGGAGTTAAACAAGACAATGGAAGGAACCTCCATATGCTATAAACTTTAAATGTGGCATAAGTTGATATGTCCATGTTCAACCAAGTATCTTTATGTACAACTTTAAATGTGGCCATTAGCAAGAGCTTTCATAGTATCTGCGAGACTAAAATGGTATCAGAAAAAAAAAAGGTGAATCATATGAAAGAGAGAGAGGATTTTGAACAATAGAATACAAACCATCCGAGCCCTGAATTTATGTAAAAGACACGTAGGACTTTCACATTAAAAGCTACTGATTGGAAGTAAAAACATCATGCCCTGAATTTATGTAAGAAACAGGAGTTAACTTCCATATAATAAATTTTGATACATCTTCACATGCATGCCAAAATACCCAGTAAAATAGCAAACACTTGTAAATGCATGTTTTCTAATTCATGTTCTCTTAATAATTAAAAGTGAACTTATACCTTTGAATCCAATTTTCTTCTTCCAGTCAACAGCTGCTTGGAGAAACTTGGCCTGAAAATGCAAATGTCACACCTTAATATTCACAATAATCATATCATTCACATATCAAAACAAATGCTTGAAAATAAAAATGCAAATGCAAATGCCTGAAAATGAAAATGCAAATGCCTGAAAATACAATTTTCTTCTTTCAGCCATTTGACTATGCTATCATGAACTCTACATACTCTGTGACATATGATCGATTAATGGTTACACTATTCTTTCACTGTTAGTGGAACTTCCTAAAATTTGAGCATATTTCCAAACTAGTGCATATATGAAAAAAAATTGTTGACACTTAATTAGACTGATCTCATGTTCTTATGACAATAAAAATTGTATGATCTTAAATTTCGAAAAAAGAATGAGTAAATAAGAGGAATTTGGCCTATACCACCTTGAAGAATTGTCCCACATTCCATATTGGCTAGCTCCCTCATTCACTACTGGTTATCCATGTTGAGTTGACGATTGCGATCCGATATAGACCATACTAGCTAGCTCCTGCTTCCAATTTCAGGATTCTCAACTCTTCCAAGTTACAGTTCTCGCAAATTAACTGTTGAAAATCACAATACTAGTAGAAATCCATATCAAGATTTGTTTCAAGACATTCATCTCTCTTTGTAGAGCCTCGCTGAGTCATACTCGTTCAGTTGAGTCATACGGTTCCATGTCCTGAAGCAACATTTTGAGTATGATGTTAAAGTTAGGTAGTTGTGCGGAAAAGAGAGAGTACCACAAAACAATTTATCAAACACCTTGTGTACTTCTGAAGGAGGGATCTTTGGACCCACCGAGTCGGATGTGCGGTCTGTACCAGATCTTCTGAAGGAGGGCCCCCTCGATGTCGAAGCTTCACGATGCAGCGGGTGTCGTCGGAATCGCCCTCGTCGATCTGCATCAGGATCTTGATCTCGTCCATAGCCGTCTCTGATATTGCACCCTCTTCTGCACCTTCAGAGCGACGAGGGTGATCCAAATGGTGCAGAAGACCTCCAGGAGTCAATGGGGACACACTGCTGAGCTCATGGTTCCTTTTGGAGAGGAAAAAAAATTTAGACAGCTTTATTCTAGAGCTGAGGATTTTGGAGGAATATAGATGAAAATTTGGGCGGCTGATCAAAAAATTTGGGCGGCTGATCAAAAAATTTGGGCGGCAGACCAAAAAAATTTGGAGCTCGGTCAACGACTTCCTCACGATA
>JANAVB010002395.1:9738795-9753795 GCA_029216955.1 Iris pallida | reverse complement strand
GAGTGGTGGAAAGATTGGAGAAGGGGATGGGTTTTATAGGAGTGGAGGATGGGGTTATGGAAGGGGAAGAGATGACCAACCAGAACACCAAGGGCCGGCGACGGTTTCGGAACGAGAACGTCTCCATTCCAGCGACAGAAGCTCAAAAATGAGGGTTTTTTTTAAAGAATGAAAGAAAGAGTGAATGGAAAGATTCCATTCAATGCAAATGTGCTGGAGCTTTTAAAAGTGAATGAATGGATAGACTTTTCATTCAGTTAGAAATAATGTAAAGGAAAAATTCATTAGGAAAAAATATTGTAAATAATTAATTAACTTATGAATTATATACGAAACCGAGTTCGATTTCGGAATTGATTCCAAGTCGGTTTTCGGAAATGGTAACAGGTTCGGGTCTGGCCAGACAAACAAAAAATCTATGTTTTACTTATTAAAATTTTCTATTAATAATAATCGGATAAAAATATTAATTTAACAAACACGAAATTTTAATAATTTAGAAAAACAACAAAAATTAATTTTTCGGGTTTTGACTAAAATTTTCAGAATTTAAAATAATTAACTAATTAAAATAATGAACTAAAATTAAGGGTTTCACAACCTTCCCTCCTTAGAAAATTTCGTCCTCGAAATTTAAAGAGTTGGGTTAGAAATTACCTCAGGTCTCAAACAAATACGGGTGCTTCTCCCGCATCTCGTCCTCTCGCTCCCAGGTAGACTCGCCTGGGGAATCATGCCTCCACATTACCCGAACTATCGGAGTCACCGAGGTCCTGGTCTTCTTCTCGCCTCGGTCTAAAATCGCCACTGGCTTCTCAGGCATAGTGAGGCTCGGTCCAATCTCCAGCTCTCAGTGGTCTAAGATGTGATTCTCATCAGGAACGTAGCCTCTAAGCTGTGAGACGTGGAAGACGTTGTGCACGCCCTCTAGATTAGCTGGTAGAGCTAACCTATACGCCACTTCTCCAATCCGGCTCAGAACTTCAAATGGTCCAATATACCTGGGACTCAGCTTCCCAGCTCTGCCAAATCTGATTGTACCTCTGGAAGGAGAAATCTTCACAAAGACTTTATCTCCTTCTTCAAACTGTAGTGGTCGACGACTGCTGTCTGCCCAATGTTTCTGTCTGTCCTGGATAATTCTGAGCTTGTCTCTGATTATCTTTACTTTCTCTGCTGCGTCGGTCACCATCTCTGGGCCCAGCAGTACTCTTTCTCCTACGTCGTCCCATGCCAAAGGTGTACGGCAACGACGTCCATACAGAACCTCAAATAGAGTCATACCAATGCTGGCTTGGTAGCTGTTATTATAAGAAAACTCTACCAAGTGCAAATGGTCTTCCCACGATCCTCCAAACTCCAAGACACACGATCTCAGTATATCCTCCAATGTCTGAATCGTCCTCTCTGATTGACCATCTGTCTGGGGATGATAGGCAGTGCTGAACTTCAACTGTGTCCCCAGGCTGTCATGCAAACTTTTCCAAAAATGAGAGGTAAAACGAGTGTCTCGGTCAGATACAATGCTTACCGGTACTCTATAAATTCGGTAGATGTGTCGCATGTATAATGCCGCCAACTTCTCGGTGGATAAACCAACCTTGAAGGGAATAAAGTGAGCTGACTTGGTTAGTCGGTCCACTATAACCCAGATGGCATCCTTCCCTCCTTGGGAACGAGGCAAACCTGACACGAAATCCATTATGATGTGCTCCCACTTCCACTCCGGAATGTCCAGCGGTTGTAAAAGTCCTGCGGATCTCTGACTACTGGCCTTCACTTGCTGACAGATCAAACATCTCGCCACGAATCTGGACACATCTTTCTTCATTCCATACCACCAAACAATAGTGCGTATATCCCGATACATCTTATTAGCTCCAGGATGTATAGAATACTGCGACTGGTGCGCTTCCTTCATCAGCTCGTTCTTCAGTTCGCCAGATGGTACACAAAGCCTCGTACCATTCTTCAAAGCTCCATCGCTGGCGATTGAAAAACCCTCAAGTGTTCCCACCAACACTTGGTCTCTCAGTTTGCAAAGTACCTCGTCTTGAAACTGAGTCTCCTTGATCTTGTCCATCAGATACGAGCTCACTTGCAACTTCATCAGTACTGAATCAGCTTCCAGCTCCATCCTTCTATCTCCAGGCAATATGATCTCTAATCCAAGCTTCTCGATGTCCTCTAGCAGATGCCGCTCCTTGGTCAAGAACATCGCCACTGGGTATCGACTAAGTGCATCAGCGACGACATTAGCCTTACCCGGGTGGTATTGCAGGTCGATGTCAAAGTCCTTCATTAGCTCCAGCCATCTTCTTTGCCTCATGTTCAACTCTTTCTGAGTGAAAACATACTTCAGACTTTTATGGTCTGTGTATATCTCCACTCTCTCTCCATACAAATAGTGCTTCCATAGCTTCAACGCAAAGATAACTGCCGCCAACTCCAGGTCATGAGTGGGATAATTCTTCTCATGGTTCCGTAATTTCCTAGATGCGTAAGCAATCACTTTTCCATTCTGTTGAAGAACACATCCCAGTCCTTTTCCAGAGGCATCACTGTAGATTGTGAAACCACCGGATCCTGCGGGTAGCGCAAGGATTGGTGCAGTGGTAAGCCTCTTCTTCAGCTTGTCAAATGCTGCCTGACACTCTTCCGTCCAGACGAACTCTTCATTTTTCCGAGTCAGCTTCGTCATTGGTTCAGCAATTCTAGCAAAGTCCTTCATAAACTTCCGGTAGTAGCCCGCCAAACCCAAGAAACTCCTGATTTCAACAACTGAGCTTGGGGTAGACCACTTCTCCACAGCAGCTATCTTCTTAGGATCCACCGAAATTCCTTCTCATGTGACAACATGGCCAAGAAAATTCACCTTGTCTAGAAAAAATTCACATTTGGATAGCTTACCATATAACTTCTCTTTCCTCAAAGTTCCCAAAACTTTCCTGAGATGCTCCTCATGCTCCTCTTCAGTCTTCGAATAGATCAAAATGTCATTAATGAAGACAACAACAAATTGATCTAAGTATTCATGAAAAACCTTGTTCATAAGGTTCATGAATACAGCCGGAGCATTTGTCAGTCCAAACGGCATGACCAAGAATTCAAACTGCCCATACTTGGTGTTGAATGCCGTCTTGGGAATATCTTCCTTCCTGACCTTGATCTGATGATAGCCAGATCTGAGGTCTATCTTGGAAAACACCTTGGCTCCACTGAGTTGGTCAAACAGGTCATCGATCCGGGGCAAAGGGTACTTGTTCTTGATTGTGATATTGTTCAGCGCCCGGTAGTCGATGCACATCCTCACAGTTCCGTCCTTCTTGGGAACAAACAAGACAGGCGCTCCCCAGGGTGAAGCTCCGTCTCGAATGAATCCCAGAGCCTTCAGTTCATTAATCTGATCTTTCATCTCCTTGGCCTCCTTCGGGTTGACTCTGTAGCATCCCTTAGAAATAGGGGAAGAGCCGGGAACTAGGTCAATGGTGAACTCTATGTCTCGGTCTGGGGATAACCCGGAAAGACTATCAGGGAAAACATCCATAAATTCCTCTATGATAGGGTGCGGAGGTCTGGACTCTTCAGTGATAGAGGTATAGGTAACACATTCCATCTCCTCCGGAGTTCGAGCGATTTCAAACTCCGGTTCTCCAGGTGGACTGAAGACTACACATCCTCGATGACAGTCTATCAGTGCATGCTGCTTACTTAACCAGTCCATCCCTAGGACTACATCATAGTTAGGTAAGGGCATGACAAGCAAAGGTGCTATAAAGTTATGGCCAGCTATGGTGATAGGGCATTCACAGATCTCAGTAATAGGTAAGGGTCCTCCTCCAGTCATAACTCTACAGATCTTCTTGCTAAAGCCAGTAACTATATGGTGTGCGGATATAAATTTGGTGGCTATGAAACTATGTGATGCTCCAGAATCAAATAAAGCTAAGGCAGGGTAGGAATGCACATAGATAGAACCTGATATGACATCCGCTATAGGTTCCTGAGCTGGCTCTGGTTCCTCTGCTGTCAGGGCAAAAGCTCGCCCCGTCTTCTGTTGATGTTGCCCAAACTGTTGTTGCTGAATGGGCAGAGGTCCTTTCTGCGGAGTTGCTCCAGTCCGGTTGGTCGACAAAGGGCAGTCCCTCACTTGATGGGTGGAAGACCCACAGACTAGGCACTGCCCTAGCCTCTTCCTGCAGATGTTTGCCAGATGTCCCGACCTCTTGCAAAAGTCGCAGATAGGGATCTGCCTCTGAGGCGCCTTGTCATTATTCCTCGCCTGCTGGTAGGGAGGACGGTTGTTGTTGTTGCTGTTGTTATTGTTGTTGTTAGGCTTCTTCTGATTACCCTGGAAGTTGTTAGTTCCAGGATAATCTCTCTTCGAGCGGGCAGGTTGGCTCTTCTCTATGTCTTGAGCTCGCTCCAGGATCTTTTCATAAGTCTTAGCACCGCCTGAGATCACATGGGTGCGGATCTCTTCTCTTAGTCCATATCTGAACCTTTCAGCACGATCGTCAGGATCAGCCACCAGGTTCTTGGCAAATCGGCTGAGCTGGCCGAATTCAGCAGCATACTCTCCCACAGTCATGTTACCCTGCTTCAGGTTCTGGAATTGTCGCTCCATCTCCCGCAACTCTGAAGTTGGGAAGAACTTCCTCTTGAACAACCTCTTGAAGGTGTCCCAGTCAACCTGCCTGCCCTGGAGTCGGGGTTCATTCCGATACCAGGTGCTTGCTACATTTTGCAGTTAGAGTCCCACTGCTTCAGCCTTGAGGTCTTCTGGAAGCCGAGCAACGCTTAGAAGACGTTCCATATTATCGAGCCATTCATCAGCATAGACGATTCCCTCGGTACCCTTGAAAGGTCGAGGGTTCTGCTTCTTAAAGCTCTCAATATCGCCCACCTTGGCAATATGATTTCCATTAATTAAATGGCCTTATTATTACATAAATTAATCTTTAAATTTATGTTTACCTTGGCAGGCCTTGGTTCCTGTTGAGCTGCTTCTCCTCTTTCCAGTGCAGCCATTGCCACGCTATGGGCATTCTCCATGCCTTCTCTCATAATGGCCGTCTGCTCGCGATGAGCTTCAGCTTGAGTTCTCTGGGCTTCTAGCACTCCTCTTAGCAGACCTATGAGGTCAGTGGGATCCACAGGCACCGGTGGAGCAGCTGGAGTGGGTGAAACCACAGGGGGCTGTATCTCTGTCCGAAAAGATGATGGATCCGTCGTTGTATTATGGGGACGGTCGGCCAACTGCCGGGGTGTAGGATCCAGACTTGATTGGGGAGGTGGGGTATGATAGGGTGAAGATACCCCATCGCCAGCAGGATTGGTATTGTCAGTAGCCATTCTCTGGAAGGTTTAGGATATAAACATAAGCAAGGTAGCATACCCGTCTATAATCAAGCAAAAAAAATATTTAACATATATATATATATATATATATCGGTCCTATGTTGTGGCAATTTGATGTTCTAGTGTTCTAACTGTTTCCTAGGTTTTCCTAAGTTGTTGATTGATTAGACCTGCATGGGCCACCACTAAAAACATGTCACGACCCGGTCCCCAAATACTTGGATCGAATCGGATCATGCCCAGCCTGCACCGTTGATAAGACGGTGGCAGTAAGCTGTAATCCATATGCAGGTAATCAACAACATTTGAGTCTAAAATTTTTCACAACATTTATTTAAACGATAATTTAAACTTGTTCTTGATACAAGGATTCATAACTAAAAAAAACACAGAAACAACTAAACTCTCAAACTAAGTAGCATCTATGGAGACGCCACAACATCATCATCAGCTGGAAGTACCGTCGGATACAAGTCAGGATCATAATAGCTATTGATCAGCATCTCCAGGTCATCATTAGTACCTACGGTTATCCAGTCAGGAAAGAAGCAAAGTACAGTTCATGCAAATTTTAACAATTAAAATGACAATTAATATCATGCACTTTTAAACAGTTTTTAAAGATGAAACAGTTTGAAATACAGTACAGTGATATGAATAGGTAATGAATATGACCGGATTGGGTTACAGTAGTATCCTAGCGATACGGTATGGCTTGTCCCCGTGTGAAGAGGGGAAAGCTAATACAGTCAGTTATCCTAATTTTGGATTTGGTCATATCCACTACTCTACTCCCCCAATCCCTAACAGTACAATCAATACTCCCGAAAGAGTCCGTGTTTGAACAGTGGTTTAAAATTGCAATGAAATGATTGTTAAAATAATCGTAAATCCACATAAATGTACTTGCCTTAAATTTCTTAAGTTGGACGAGTTTGGTACTTCGGATTTTGAACAGTCACCCTCTTCTTTGAAGTCCTACATTCCGGAAATTATGTTTCAGAAACCACAACTCTAGAATCTAGTTACAATCTCTAGATTTTGTTTCCTAGTCAATTTTAATCTTGTATCAATCAACACAATCAAAGCACGCTTTTCTAGTGCATTACAATTTAGGAAATCCAAATTTATGTTTTATTCCGGAAAACTTGTTTTTGTCAATTTATTGGAAAAAAAATTTGTATTTTACAATTATACATATAAATATATTCTTCTTTTCTTTAAGTGAGAAAATCATGAATTTCTAACTAATAATTAATAATAATGTTAATTAATTCTACACGTTCACAATTCCAGCAAATCCACAACTAATTCCTACTTATTACAAATTACAAAAATAGATAAATGGGCTTATGCCCTTACATTTCCATGAATTGAAAATAAGAGAAAGAAAACGTTAGTCTTGTAATTTTACCTACAATAATAATAACTACAAATTCTAATTAATAAAATAGAATAAGTCTCAGAACTGGTCCAATTCTTCATTTACAGCTACTCTGCCTCAACGTCCGGACAGACCGGTGCGTTTGCATTTCACTGGGGCCCATATACCGATAAGGTCGTCGCCCAAAAATATTATCATTTCTGAAAATCATTTTAAAATCATATAATCAAATTTTTATAGAAATTTCGGCAGCATTCCCTCTTTTTTCGGGATAACCCAAAACTGGAAAATGTGCCGATTTTTCCTGCAAATAAATCCCAAACCAATATAACCACCAAAAACTATTTTTTCCGAAATAAATTCGAAGTCCAGAATTGATATCGAAACTTCCAAAGTAAGTTGGAAAAACTAACAACGTTCCTTCCGAATTACTCTCAGAAATTCCAAGAAATCACAGAACCCAAATAATATAAATCTATAACCATAGAACTGTTTCCGAAAGAGTCAGAAAAATCCGAAATAGAAAAGATCGCAAAGACAAAAAAAACCACAGCACTAATTCCGAAGAAACTTCGAAAATGGTAACGTAATCGAAACGTAACCAACAATCCGAATTCCTGAAGGAATCGGGGGACCAGCTTTTCATCACAGACAAAAAATAGGGAATTATGGGACTATCCAGAAATTACCAAAATCGAAGGATTCTGAAGTGATGCCTCGGACTCGTAACGTTCCAGTACTCGCGGGCAGTAGGAAACCACGGATCTGACTCAGAATCCTGCGGACAGCGAGTCGGAAAGCTCGAAACAGAAAATCGGAAGCTTGAAAAGAGGGAGGACGGCCACGGATCGGTTCGGTGACGGGGCACCACGACGACGGAAAACCTCCGGTCTCGGGCGGAAGGGGCCGCTCGGGAAATCGCTGCAGGGGGTCGACCGGAAACGGCCTGGCCGCGGCCGCGCGGACAGGGACCGGAGGCGCTGGAGGCGCGGGTCCGGCGGCGGGAAAGCCGCAAGGGTGGCTCGGGCACTCGGGAGGCGGGCAGCTACTGCGGGCTAGTCGCCGGACAGGGCGCGGCCTGGGGAAGGTGGCGTCGGGGACGGGGTTCGCCGGAGATTCGCTAGGGCACGGTTAGGGGTGTGGGAAAATGGGTTTTGAAAGAGTGGTGGAAAGATTGGAGAAGGGGATAGGTTTTATAGGAGTGGAGGATGGGGGTTATGGAAGGGAAAGAGATGACCAACCAGAACACCAAGGGCCGGCGGCGGTTTCGGAACGAGAACGTCTCCATTCTAGCGACAGAAGATCAAAAATGAGGGTTTTTTTTAAGGAATGAAAGAAAGAGTGAATGGAAAGATTCCATTCAATGCAAATGTGCTGGAGCTTTTAAAAGTGAATGAATGGATAGACTTTTCATTCAGTTAGAAATAATGTAAAGGAAAAATTCATTAGAAAAAAAAATATTGTAAATAATTAATTAACTTATGAATTATATACGAAACCGAGTTCGATTTCGGAATTGATTCCAAGTCGGTTTTCGGGAATGGTAACAGGTTCGGGTCTGGCCAGACAAACAAAAAATCCATGTTTTACTTATTAAAATTTTCTATTAATAATAATCGGATAAAAATATTAATTTAACAAACACAAAATTTTAATAATTTAGAAAAACAACAAAAATTGATTTTTCGGGTTTTGACTAAAATTTTCAGAATTTAAAATAATTAACTAATTAAAATAATGAACTAAAATTAAGGGTTTCACACTCGGGCTGGCCAGGGGGTCAGCTCGAGTTATGTAATAGGGATAGGATTTTAGTTAGTTTTATTGAGAATTAGGTTAATGGGTTTTAAACCCGTTACTGTGCATTCAAACCCGAAACCCAATCCAATAGACCCATGTCCTGACAGTTAAGGACACGAGTTTTCGAACCCGATACTGAGTCCTGTGTTCTGGGGCTAAAATGACATGCACGACACGAATGTCGTGTGTCCACGTTCACCACTGGACTCCCCAACACTGGGCGAGCCCATACGTGTGTACACGAGACACGATACGACACACAAAGAGAGTGACACGTACGTGTCCGTCGAGCAGTGGCTTTCGGAGGTACTAGCGGCGGCTGTAGGCATCGGGGTCGTCGGAGGAAAATAACGCTGAGTTCGTCACGTCGTGGCGAACAAAATGGTAGTGGTCGGAGGCGGTGGCACGGCCTGTAGGGACGGCGCTCCTAGATCTAGGGTTCCGACGAGAAGTGGGAGAAGAAGTGGGTAGGGCGGTGGTTACGGTTGTCGTGGTGATGTCTAGGGTTAGGGTTTAGGTAGGGGGACTTTTATAGAGTCAAATGGCGATGGAATTAGGGTTTTAGGTTACGAGAAATTAGGGTTTTAGGTCGGTCGCCGGTCGTCGGTCGTCGGTGAGGTCGTGGGGGGGAGGGGGAGGGGGGTGACGGGTGTTTTACGGTTAGGTCCCCCGAGTTTGGGGTTTTACAAACTAACCCTACCGCCATAACAAAATGCAAATCCTAATTTGCAAAAACTATCCCGCAGTGTTCTGTACAAATATAATTTGCACAGACAAATCGAATATTGTAAATAGTATTAAAAATAATTAAAACAATTATAAATTGATATTAACAATTCAAATAATTATAAAATGATATTTTTTTGCTTTAAAAATTATTTAAAAGTTATTTAAAAATTCTAGAAAAATTCCTAATAATTATAATAATTCATTTTAAAGATATAAATGCTATTTAAAATTATAAAAATAATATTTTAAAATCTAGGGGCTTACAAATCTTCCATTCTTGAAAATTTTCGTCCTCGAAATTCACAAGGATAGAAGACTCTACAAACATTCTAATATAACAAGCAATGCAAAGAATGACTAAGGCTACTATAAAAACTAACCTCTAAGGTATCAAGCGGGAACGGGTGGTTCCCTCGCGGCTGTTGGGTCGAACAAGTAAGAATATCTCTCCCTCATGTCTGACTCTCCCAAGTAGATTCACCCGGAGAGTGACGGCTCCAAGCTACTCGTACTAAGGGTATGACTTTGTTCCTCAGCCTCTTCTCCCTCAGGTCTAATATCTCCACTGGCTGCTCAGTAACTGCAAGACTCGGTCCGATCTCCAACTCTGAATGATCTAGCACATGGCTGGGGTCTGGAACGTATCTCCTCAGCTGAGACACATGAAAGACATCGTGAACTCCTTCTAGGTTGGGTGGAAGCGCAACCCTGTAAGCTACCTCTCCGATCCTGCCAAGTATCTCGAACGGTCCAATGTATCTAGGGCTCAACTTGCCTCCTCGTCCGAACCGGATCGTCCCTCTAGTAGGTGATATCTTCACCAGTACCATATCTCCGTCGGCGAACTCCATCGGTCTGCGACTAGCATCGGCCCAGTATTTCTGCCCATCCTGAGCAACTCTAAGCCTGTCTCTGATCATCCCGACCTTCTCTGCTGCATCCGTGATCATCTCTGACCCAAGCATAACTCTATCCCCAATGTCATCCCAAAAGAGCGGTGTACGGCATCGTCGTCCATATAGTGCCTCGAAAGGAGACATACCGATGCTGGCTTGGTAACTGTTGTTGTATAAAAACTCTACCAAGTGTAGATGGCTCTCCCATGATCCGCCAAAGTCTAGTACACAAGTCCTCAGCATGTCCTCTAGCGTCTGTATCGTCCTCTCGGACTGTCCATCTATCTGTGGGTGGTACGTTGTACTGAACTTGAGCTGACTGCCCAACACTTCCTGCAAGCTCCTCCAGTAGTGGGACGCGAATCTGCTATCTCGGTCCGACACGATGCTCACTGGTACTCCGTGTAAGCGAACTATCAGCTGCATGTATAGCTCTGCCAACTTTTCGGTGGAGAGCCCCACCTTGAAGGGTATGAAGTACGCACACTTCGTCAGCCTGTCAACGATGACCCAAATGACATCCTTCCCTCCTTGGAAACGAGGAAGCCCTGAAACGAAGTCCATCATAATGTGTTTCCACTTCCACTCGAGAATGGATAACGGCTGCAATAGACCAGCTGGCCTCTGACGCTCCGTCTTGACCTGCTGGCAAACTAGGCATCTCGAAATGAAACGTGATACATCCCTCTTCATCCCGTGCCACCAAAGATGTTTCTGCAAGTCATGGTACATCTTGTTGGCACCAGGGTGAATAGAATATCGCAATCGGTGTGCCTCCTGTAAGACTGCCTCTATCAGCTCTCCCTTCGGCACGCATAACCGACTGCCGTGTCTCAAGGATCCATCCTCTGCTACGGTGAAGTCATCCAGCAATCCAGCTAAAGCCTGGACTCGAAGTCTGCGGAGGCTCTCATCTGTAGACTATGCCTTCTTGATCTGCTCCATCAAACCTGACTGAATGTCTAGCTCCATCATCTGTATCACTGACCCTGGCCGAACCACCTCGATACCGAGCTTCTCCAGATCTTCCCGTAAATGTCGATCTATCATCAGATACCATGCCATCGGATGCCTGCTCAGCGCATCCGCCACCATATTTGCCTTCCCGGGGTGATACTGTAAATCGATGTCGAAGTCCTTCATCAACTCCAACCATCGTATCTGTCTCATGTTCAGCTCTTTCTGCGTGAACACATACTTCAAGCTCTTGTGTTCAGTAAAGATTTCCACTCGCTCTCCGTATAAGTAGTATTTCCACAACTTGAGTGCAAAGATCACCGCAGCTAACTCTAGGTCGTAGGTAGGATAGTTCCGCTCATGAGTCCGTAATTGCCTATATGCATAAGCAATCACTTTTCCATGCTGCTGTAGGATACATCCTAGCCCCTTTCCCGAAGTATCGCTGTATATGGTGAAACCTCCAGACCCTGAAGGTAATGTCAGAACTGGAGCAGTCGTCAGCCTCCTCTTCAGCTCCTCAAATGCTGCCTGGCAGTCCTCTGACCATATGTACTCTGTGTCCTTTTGCGTCAGTTTCGTCATGGGTTCAGCTATCCTAGCAAAGTCCTTGATGAACTTCCTATAATAGCCTGCTAAACCCAAAAAGCTCATGATCTCTAAAACTGACGTCGGAGCCTTCCATGTCTCAACGGCAGCAATCTTCCTGGGATCCACCGAGATCCCTTCTCCAGTGACTATATGACCGAGAAACTCCACTCGGTCCAAAAAGAACTCGCACTTCGACAATTTGGCATAAAACCTCTCATGCCTCAGAATCCCCAAAACTGTTCGCAAGTGCTCTGCGTGCTCCTCCGGCGTCTTCGAGTATATCAGGATGTCGTCGATAAATACTACGATGAACTTATCCAGATACTGGTGAAATATCTTATTCATTAAGTTCATAAAGACAACTGGCACATTTGTGAGACCAAATGGCATCACCAAAAACTTGTACTGCCCGTACTTCGTGTTGAACGCCGTCTTCTGGATGTCTGCAGCCCTGACTTTCACCTGGTGGTAACTGGATCTCAAATCTATCCTGGAAAATACCTTCGCCCCACTCAACTGGTCGAACAAATCATCTATCCTGGGCAGAGGATATTTGTTCTTAATGGTGATGGTATTCAATGCCCGGTAGTCAATACATAACCGGACCGTACCATCCTTCTTCGGTACAAAGAGCATTGGTGCTCCCCATGGAGAAGCACTAGATCGAATGAAATCCTTTTTTAACAAGTCATCAATCTGCTCCTTCATCTCTACGGCCTCCTTGAGGTTCACTCTATAGCAAGCCCGGGATACTGGTGATGAACCCGGTGCTAAATCTATAGTGAACTCCACATCTCTGTCAGGCGGAAGTCCTGGAAGATCTTCTGGGAATACATTTATAAACTTCCTAATGATAGGGTGTGGCGGTGCTAACTCCCCAACTGTCGCACAACAGTTCGGCTGTAGGCTGATCTCCGGCCATGTCTGTAGAGCCTAAAAATCAAGTTGCGCCTTCAATATACTGATCAGTGATCAAGTTGTGCCCCAAAAGTCAACTTACGCCACTGATATGAAGCAGACTGCGCCACCGATCAGATTGCGCCTGATATCAGACTGCGCCCAATCTTTTTACGCCAAAGCCTACGTGGCATCTGACACTTAATGGTCATCATTATCTGACCATACTGACGACTGACACAACAGAGAACGAGGAAAATCTCTTCGAATCCCGTGAAGTGTGCCGCTCAAGGAAAGGTTGGTAGACAGCTGTCCTGTATGTTTCGTGAGTTGCGCCCAGGCACAATCTAAACAAAATCCTTAGTTGTGCCTTGGCGCAACCTGAACGACTTTTACTCAGAAGCTGCCACGTGTGTAGGCGTAGCTCAAATCAAGCGCAGGCTGACTTGTTGACTGAAGCTCGCGCAACCTGATAAAGTTGAGACAACTTACATTCAAAAGCAGGATGATGTGGCGCACATGCCACTAATCTCTCAAGACATGTCTACTATCCTGTACACGACCACGCGCATCTCAATCATACGATGCCACACGTCTAAATACAGTTAGTACATGATTGACAACTGAATGGAAGTTGACGCAACAGGAGGTTGGCGCAACCCAGTATGGCGCAATCTAGCCTCGCGCACATCAGAATAACTACTAAAACAGTTATTTCCTGAACTCTATAAATAGAGTTTCCAATCATCAACACACACACAGACAGAGATCAAGAACTCTTTTCAAAATTGCTGTTGTATTCTCCAGAGGCTACAGTCTTCAAGTTCACATAGTCCAAGGGATAAAGTAATCGTCTTCTGATCAGATTCCTAAAGTTGTACTTCTCCAGAATTCATTGTACTTTGTACTCTTTTACAAGTTTGGAATAAAAACAAAATTTTGTTTTTTACAAACAAAATGGTGACTCTGCTGGGGACGACTTTATCCTCCGACGAGAAAGTGACAACTCAATGTGACATTGCATCGATCGACAAGACGCAGAAGACTCTGGTTGTTCAAGTCAACCAGACAGCCTACGAAAACATGATCAACACCAAGAGCAATAAGCGCGCAGTGGCTATTGCCAAGAACAGGGTTGTGTGGACTCCTAAATCCCCCATAGTCGCTGTTGCCCAGGCGCAACTTGAGTGCTCAATGATCAAGGCACAATCCGCCTCAGTGGCTCCAGTACAGCCTGTTTTTGTTGCTAAGACGCAATCTGCTCTCTCTGTTGCCCATGCACAGTCTACCAAAGTTGCTGCCAAGGCGCTACCAGTAGTCCGTAGGACTATGGCGCAACCCAAGCAATCTGCTACTCCGACACAACGTAAGGGAACTAGTCTTTTGGCTATACCCTCTTCTGATTCTCAAGTTCTGAACTTAGAGAATTCATGTCCTGGTGCTAACATTAGACAGAACAAAGGAAAAAGTCCTATGGCATTTTCTCAATTGGCACAATCTATGCATAAAATGATTGCACAACAGAACAAAGGGAAACGCTTCTTAGCTAACCTTGTTCAAAATAAAGGAAAGCACCCTTTGGTCTTTCCTCAAACTTCCCAGGTTTATGACTCAGAGGAAGATGTATCAGATTCTATTCCTGTAAACAGAGGTCCTCAGATCTCTGATACTGAAAAGAATACTGATCACAGAGGTATCTTGCCTACTCCTATGGGGTCTGGCCAAGATCTTCCTACCTTGCAAATTTCAAGATCCAAACAAGAAAAATTGAAGGTATCACAAACATAGACCCCAGGAGCAGAATTTTCAAATTTACGCGCTTATCTCAATAGGCGTCAACCAATATCAGCTTTGGCAAAACGTAAGAACCCTATGCCAAAGGCCAATCTGTATCAAAAGCCAAAGTTTGAAAAGAAAGACCCTTTTACCTATGCTAATGAGTTGAGTACATCTTTGTACACTCAAGGAACCAAACACCTGAAGAATAAGAGACATTTTCCTAACATCATTAAGGAATATGTCCCTCCGACTTCTTCTCGTCCTGTGGTTGTAACTGATCTCCGGCAACGTCTTACACAAAGATGGAAAACTACGAGAATGCTTTCCTCACCTCCAAATCGTGCTTCAAATTGCTATTGCCTACATGAAGTTATCATCAACTGTTGTTGCCAATCGGTTCGACGATCTGTCTTCGATCGTCTGAACTATGCTTCAACTCCTGAGCATATAATAGAAGACGGAGATGAACTATTATATGCTTCTGTTAACATGACTTCTCAAGGCACTGGGGGTGGGAAACGTCCAAGACGTAATGCATCCCGTAATCCTAGTCAACAAAACTTAGACCGGATCCATGCATCCAGTGAAGGTGTCTTTCAATACACA
>JANAVB010002395.1:9718795-9733795 GCA_029216955.1 Iris pallida | reverse complement strand
CGGGGATACGTAAAAGACATCGTGAACTCCTGCTAGGTTAGGTGGAAGTGCAATTCTGTAAGCTACCTCTCCGATCCTGCCAAGTATCTCGAATGGCCCGATGTATCTGGGGCTCAGCTTACCTCCTCTTCCGAACCGGATCATCCCTCTAGTAGGTGATATCTTCACTAGCACCATATCACCGTCTGCGAACTCCATCGGTCTGCGACTAGCATCGGTCCAGTGTTTCTGCATGTCCTGAGCTACTCTGAGCCTGTCTCTGATCATCCCAACCTTCTCTGTTACATTCGTGATCATCTCTGGCCTAAGCATAACTCTGTCCCCAACATCGTCCTAAAAGAGCGGTGTACGGCATCGTCGTCCATATAGTGCCTCGAAAGGAGACATACCGATACTGGCTTGGTAGCTGTTGTTGTATAAAAACTCTACCAAGTACAGATGGCTCTCCCATGATTCGCCAAAGTCCAGCACACAAGTCCTCAGCATGTCCTCCAGCGTCTGTATCGTCCT
This sequence comes from Iris pallida, assembly GCA_029216955.1. Classification (NCBI taxonomy): domain Eukaryota; kingdom Viridiplantae; phylum Streptophyta; class Magnoliopsida; order Asparagales; family Iridaceae; genus Iris; species Iris pallida. The sequence goes on along the minus strand of JANAVB010002395.1, from coordinate 9,733,285 downwards.
CTCGGACTGCCCATCTGTCTGTGGGTGGTACGCCGTACTGAACTTGAGCCGACTGCCCAACTCCTCCTGCAAGCTCCTCCAGTAGTGGGACGTGAATCTGCTGTCTCTGTCCGATACGATGCTCACTGGTACTCCGTGCAAGCGCATAATCTGCTGCATGTAAAGCTCTGCCAACTTCTCGGTGGAAAGCCCCACCTTGAAGGGTATGAAGTGCGCACACTTCGTCAGCCTGTCCACGATGACCCAAATGGCATCCTTCCTTCCTTGGAAACGAGGAAGCCCTGAGAAGAAGTCCATCGTAATGTGTTCCCACTTCCACTCGGGAATGGGTAACGGCTGCAACAGACCAGCTGGCCTCTGGCGCTCCGCCTTGACCTGCTGGCAAACTAGGTATCTCGAAATAAAACGTGATACATCTCTCTTCATCCCGTGCCACCAAAGATGTTCCTGCAAGTCACGGTACATCTTGTTAGCACCAAGGTGAATAGAATATCTCGATCGGTGCGCCTCCTGTAAGACTGTCTCTATCAGCTCTCCCTTCGGCACGCACAATCGGCTGCCATGCCTCAAGGATCCATCCTCTACTACAGTGAAGTCATCCAGCAATCCAGCTAAAGCCTGGGCTCGAAGTCTGCGAAGGCTCTCATCTGTAGACTGTGCCTCCCTGATCTGCTCTATCAAACCTGACTGAATGTCAAGCGCCATCATCTGTATCACTGATCCTGGCCGAACTATCTCGATACCGAGCTTCTCCAGATCTTTCCGTAATTGCCGATCTATCATCAGATACCATACCATCGGATGCCTGCTCAGCGTATCCGCCACCACATTTGCCTTTCCGGGGTGATACTGTAAATCGATGTCTAAGTCCTTCATCAACTCCAACCATCGTCTTTGCCTCATGTTCAGCTCTTTCTGCGTGAACACATACTTCAAGCTCTTGTGGTCAGTAAAGATTTCCATACGCTCTCCGTATAAGTAATATTTCTATAACTTGAGTACAAAGATCACCGCAGCTAACTCTAGGTCATGGGTAGGATAGTTCCGCTCATGAGTCCGTAATTGCCTAGATGCATAAGCAATCACTTTCCCATGCTGCTGTAGGACACATACTAGCCCCTTTTCCGAAGCATCGCTGTATATGGTGAAACCTCCAGATCCTGAAGGTAATGTCAGAACTGGAGTGGTCGTCAGCCTCCTCTTCAGCTCCTCAAATACTGCCTGGCAGTCCTTTGACCAAATGTACTCTGTGTCCTTCCGCGTCAACTTCGTCATGGGTTCAGCTATCCTAGCAAAGTCCTGGACGAACTTTCTATATAGCCTGCTAAACCCAAAAAGCTCCTGATCTCTAAAACAGACGTTGGAGCCTTCCATGTCTCAACTGCAGCAATCTTTCAGGGATCCACCAAGATTTCTTCTCCAGTAACTACATGGCCGAGAAACTCCACTCGGTCTAAAAAGAACTCGTACTTCGACAATTTGGCATACAATCTCTCCTGCCTCAGAATCTCCAAAACTGTCCACAAGTGCTCTGCATGCTCCTCCGGCGTCTTCGAGTATATCAGGATGTCGTCGATGAATACTACGACGAACTTATCCAGATACTGGTGAAATGTCTTATTCATCAAAATCATAAAGACAGCTAGAGCATTTGTGAGACCAAATGGTATCACCAGAAACTCATACTGCCCGTACTTTGTGTTGAACGTCGTCTTCTGGATGTCTGCTTGCCCTGACCTTCACCTGGTGGTACCCGGATCTCAAATCTATCCTGGAAAATACTTTCGCCCCACTCAACTGGTCGAACAAATCATCTATCCTGGACAGAGGATATTTGTTCTTAATGGTGATAGCATTTAACGCTCGGTAGTCAATACACAACCGAACTGTACCATCCTTCTTAGGCACAAAAAGCACTGGCGCTCCCCATGGAGAAGCACTAGATCGAATGAAACCCTTTTTCAACAGGTCATCAATCTGCTCCTTCATCTCTACGGCCTCCTTCGGATTCACTCTATAGCAAGTCCGGGATATAGAAGCATGGAATTTCACAACCAGAAAGCCCATGCGCCAGACACTACATGCGCCCGAACTCAGACGAAGAACTTCACAGCAAGATCAATAAAGATAGACATTCGAAAAAAAGACTTTTATATACAGAAGTCTATTACATGTCTAAGAAAAGGTTGTACAAAGGAGAATTTCTACAAAGGAAAGATCCTAAGTCTACAGCCAGCGGCTACCACGCGCCTCCAGATAAGCGCAGCAGCCACCATGCACCATCAGTCAGGCGCAGCAGACATCATGCGCCTCCAACCAGGCGCATCCCGCCATCTCTTCAGCAGCTCAGTTATGTGCATCCAGCTCAGCTATGTGCATCCCTTCAGCCAAATTCTTCCAGCCAGGCTCACCTGGCAGAGCAGAGCCCAGCGCCGCTCTTCCAGCCAGGATCCACAAAGCATTTAACCCTCTGGCTGGAACCAAGGAAGAGAGGAGAACGGCAAAGCTGTGGCCAGGGGAGGCTTCGAAAGAGCCTCCAAAGCCCAAGGAAGACCGTGATCGAAATCATGGCACAAGGAAGCTCTCAACACAACCAGAGTGGGCGACACCCACTTTGAAGGAAGAGAAAGCCTAGCACCGCCATTCCGATCTACGGCTCTTCCCGAACAACGGAGACGAGGCCCGAGCATCCCTATCTTTGGATGCAACAGGCACCTTCCGCCTTCCTCGGAAGCCCTCGACTCCGTCTTTTGGATGTAACAGTCACCTTCAAGTGCATCGAAGACAACACAGCGTCTCATCTTTACCCTCGGGAGCACTTCGTCAACAGAATGCACCCGCATGATCAAGTTCATATTGGAAGTACGTGAGGGAATGAGAAGCAAATCTTCTCTCCATGCCACTATTTATAGGCCGGGCAGATCAAACCCACGCGCCAAGTGGATGGCCCTCCGAATTCCGTGTAATAATTTACATTAAATGGATGAACCGGACGCTTCGAATTCAGCCAAACGGCTATTTATAGCACTCGAAGAGCGAGACAGCCGCATCATTAAAAGACATGTCCGATGCGCCAGCAGCGCATCACACGGACGCGCCCTTCGACATCAGGCGCATCACACAGATGCGCCCTACAGTACTCGACGCATTACAGAGGGTGCGCCCCCACACATCTCCATACCGAGTGGAACGCCAACCGACGCGCCCACTCAGCTGTCCATCGAACGTCACCAACATTAAATGCTGAACTGACAGAGTTGGCAGCACACCTCCCAAAGTCTGAACAGTCGACAGTTTTTTCAGAAAACGAAGCGTCGACAACGTCAGCATCATCATGACTTTATTTCGACGGCTACTGCCACGCGGCCACTCCACCATCAGCATGCGCCTCTACGGCCATGCGTTCAAATCAGCATGCGTCTTAAAAGCCATGCGCCTCAGACTGCTCTCTGATCCCGAAAGACAGAAGGAAAGTCGCCTGCATGCGCCTCAAAAGCCATGCGCCCCAAATGGTTTGTAACTCCTAAAGGTTATGAGCCGCAGCCTCCTCCTGTGCCCAATCCAAGGCACAGCCCACCAGATCGCTCCTCTCCACCAAATCCGAGATCTTCGAACCATGAGTCGACGACACGTGTCCTTTGACTCAACTCATCCAAGATTTCAGCAACGGAAAGATCTCCTCTCCGCTACGTGCCGGCTCACAACAGCAGTATGAAGAGTTCTCTCCCTCGATCAGGGTACAGCATCCATGCGCCTCCATCAGCAACCTCCACGTGGCGTCCCCACACCGGCGCATCCTACATATGCGCATGAGCAGCCAGCCTGCAAAACTATAAATAGAAGGATCATCTCCTTCACACAGAGAGGACACACACACAAAGGATTCACAACACAGAGAGAATCCACAACAGAGAATCACCGGAGAGGCAGTTCTAGACACTCAACGTCTTCCTCCTCTCAGCAAGCTCCAGCACCCAGAGCAATCAACACCTTCAGAGAACCGATAACCGTCGTCAGCCGGTCAACGGAGTCAACGCATTACCACTCGCTCCATTGGCACTAAGGACCCTAGCTTAAACAAAAGTGTACTCCTAGGACTACATCTAAGTCCTATATTGTAACACTGTTCTGTTTGTATTAAAGTTTTCAATCAAACAATTTTAATGGCAAACAAGCTGGCGACTCTGCTGGGGACTTCTTTCTCCTCTACCGAGAAAGTCGTGTCATAGGCCGACGACGTGAAGGTGGGCTCCTCCCATAAGACGCTGGTAGTGCGCCTCAATCAACAGGCGTACGAGGAGTTCATTTCTGAAGGAAGTGCGAGTCCTTCGAAGCGGCTGTCGAAGCCGAAGAAGACCCGCGCAGTCTGGGTGCGCAAAATCGACGCCTCGGGCACCACCGTTGAAGGGGATGCGCCCGTCCAACCTTCCCTTCCTGCTGACGTCCTCAGCAGTCAAGGTGCGCCCGCTGATGCAGCGCATCTCTCGGGGAAGCGTGCGGCTGACCACGTTCCCCAGCCATCTTCCTCTCAGGCGAGAAAGATACGTCGACGGAGCAGGGGCGCAGCCAATGCCCCGTGCATCACTTCTGATGCGCCACAAAGAGCCTCTGTCTTTGACAGACTCACTCGCTGTAATGGCGAGGAGAATTTGGATGCTGAGTACTATGCACCCCAGCGGGCTGGTACGAAGAAATCCAAGGCGGCACGGGCCATGCGCCACAAACGTGCTATGCCAGCAGCCGGCCAGAGGCACGCGCTTGCAATCACGCGCGCTGCCGATGGCAAGCTGTACAAGGTTGACTCAAGTGCTTCTGCACCAACAACGAGTCAACCTTCAAAGTCCTCATCTCGCTTGGGCGCATTCACTGCGTGCACAACCAAGCCGAGAGAGGCAAACTCAGTGGTCTTGAACTCCCGCGCCTCCTCTGGTTGTGCGTTTGAGGTCCGTTTAAGTCACTTCAAATGCTGTGGTTCCCCCACTACTGATCGTGATGCCTGCTTGGTATTAGATCAGGGGGCGCAGCACTCACCCGACCACCCCGGCGCTTGGCCCTGCCATGCGCCTGAGAGGGGTATGAGGGTAGCACTCTCCTCCAACGACCTGCGCAACGTGATCACTCACAAGCGCCGGTCAGGAGAGTTGACCAACAAGCACGATGCGTCTCTCACGGGGCACACTTGTGCAGTGGTCACCATCAACTGCTGTTGCAAGACGGCAGTACCGCCAAAGCAGTCGGTCTTCCAACGGCTACAATCATCGACACCCCTCCGACATCGCCTTGGGACGAAGGTGTCAGCAGAAGAGGAGCTAAAGGTTGCTTCATGCAACGTGATCTCCAACTCCTCATCTGTCCGGAAGACGACTGCCAATTCCTCGTCTTCATCCAAAAGCCAGCCGAAGAAAACCAAGGCAGCTGTCTCGACCTCTGGAGTGTTCGAAGGCACTCGGTCGAGGAAGAAGTTCTTGGAGGAAGCTGGGGATAGCCAGACCCTTGTCGAGCCTCCTTCCGAAGACGAAGAAGTCCAAAGCACAGCTGCGGCGGATCTTTATCAAGGCAAAGATGGCCTCCCTGAAGCCCCTCAAATGACGATGTCCTCCAGGACACCGCCGGGGGTAGTGCTGGAAACGAAGAGGCCCTTCAAGACAGAGCTGAGGGCAGTCAGACCCTTGCAGATGCGCCTGTCGAAGACGAACTCCAGAATGTGGCTGGAGGTGGCCAAACACCAGGAGAAGTGACTCCCCCACATGAGAGCGAGGCTGAGAGTGAAGCCTCAACTAATCCATCCACTTCCGGCCGTGTCATGATAGTATACATGACCGGGGGTGATCTTGAGACTGATGCGCCGCCACAGGACATTGTCCAGCGCATAGACTCGCTAGAGGGAGGACTCAAAACCCTCTCTGCCTCAATGCAAGCACTGACTCAAGCAGTGTTTGAGATGCGGTCGGCCTTGATCAGGATACCTTCAAATGGTCCCGACCCAGGAGCCAATGGAGAGTCGAGTGTGCCCCTCCAACGGACACCCTCAGACACAGAAGCACCCCGAATGTCGGAGCCCTCAAACGCTCCACTCCAGGTGGTACCTCCTTCCCCGTCTCTAGCTCCACGGAGGACGTGGTCGAAATGATCAAAGATCTGCGGGAGCGCTTCGAGTCTAAGAACAGGCAGGAGGAGCGCCAGAAGATGGGCATTCCCCAGCCTTATCCCCTTGAGTGGAACAAGGTGGTTTATCCCCCATAGTATAAACCACAAACACTCACGCCGTATGACGGGAATGACTCTCCACGACGGTACCTGACGTACTTCCAGTCGCAGACAGGGCATCTTCCGAAGGAGGACGCGCTCCTCACCAGCATCTTTGTTAGGGCCCTGAAAGGGGTGGCGTATGACTGGTACTGCAGCCTCCCCGATAATTCTATATCATCCTTCGACGACCTGACATGCCTCTTCCTCGACCGCTTCTACAACGGTGGAAAGGACATGACGATGGCGTCTCTCATTGAGATACGCCAGAAGGACAAGGAAACGGTTCGGGCATTCATCGAACGCTTCCGTCAGGCCTGCTTCAGGCTACCTCCAGGCATGCCAGAGCATACGCTTCTCTCCGCTTGCAGTATGAACATGCTGCCTGCAGTAAAGCTCTGGCTTAACTCTACTCCCCCTCCCGACTGGAGCTCCCTAATCATCGAAGCTGAAGCTGCAGAGAAGAAGGCGGCCAATGCACGTCTTCTGGGTGTTAGCTTCCCCGCCTTTGACGATAAGGGGAAAAAGTTCGCAATCAACAACTCCGAACGAGAAACAAAGGAGAAACAGGCATTGACTGTTAATGCCTCGAAGGGCGCATCTGCGCCTACTCAAAAGCCTCCACTGGCACCAAGACCCAAGGAGGTTTACTCATTCAATGATGACGACACCCTGCAACTCTTTGAGATACTGAAGCAGGGTGACAAGATCAAGCTTCCGGACCCGAAGCGGCCCGATGAAGTCGAGAAAGTGGACAACCCGAGGTACTGTCACTACCATCGGTTTGTCGGACACCCGACCAAGGATTGCTACGTCCTCAAAAATTACATCCAGCGCATGATCAATGCGGATGTAATCTCCGTCGACTACGAAGAGAAGACGGTGTCAGCTAATGTGGTGTCACTTCAGTTCGGCACCTTGTCGCCGACTACCACACAAGATGGCGTCGTCCCCATCCCTAAGGCGACAATGGAGGTGGTGAACTTGCCACCCACCCGTGACAATGTGAGTGGACTTGTCCCACTCACCACATCTCGAGGAGAGGTCCTCTGGGTTCACCCCGACCTCGTCTTCGAGGTAACTCAACCGGAGGTACGCCCTACCTCCAAAGCAAAAGGCAGGAAGATCAAGTCTTGCCGCACGGTCTCTTCTTCAACGGAAGAGGCGCTTCCTGTGCAGACGCGTGCACAACAGAACTCCCAGCCCGGTGAAGCTGCCACCGAAGTGGTGCCTCCTGGCACCATCCCTGAGGAGGGTCCATCCAAGCCCTCAGCAGCCAATAAACAAAAGCAAGTGGAGGCCCGTTTCGACAGACCTCTGCGGAAAGAAAATGCTTTGGGGCTAGCCAAGCCCCACAATTTTGACATTCTGGCACAACTGGCCAGTACTCCTGCACGCTTGTCTTTGTTCGAGCTCCTGCGTCTCTCCAAGGACTCCCGAGAAGCTCTCTGCGAAGCTCTGAAGGATGCCGAATCCTTTCTCAGTCAAATCAAGCAGCCTGAAGACCTTCCAACTACTTGTGCACACTGTCATTGTGCGGATGAAGTTATCCCAAACATAACTTTCACCCAACAAGACATGCTGCTCAAGCATCACCGACATAACCGACCGTTGTATTACACAGGGTACATCGGTTCGGTAAAGGTGAGCATGATTCAGATCGATCCAGGGTCTTCCCTAAGCATCATTCCAAAGGCGCTGCTATCAAAGCTGGGGATCCCAATGTACCGGCTGGCGCCCTCCAATACGACCATCAGTGGCTTCAACGCTAGCAAGAGCGAGCCACTGGGCAAGATCCGGCTGAAGTGTCACATCGGCAGCCTCAAAACTGAGGTGACTTGTTATGTGGTGGATGCCGAGGTCAACTACAACATCTTACTCGGACGACCATGGTTACATGAGTACATGGTGGTGCCCTCCACGCTCCACCAATGCATGAAATATGTATCCACCAACGGCGTCATCCGGACGGAGTTTGCAGATATCGATCCCTTCAAAGGGATTGAGGCCTACTTCACCGATTCCGACTTGTACAAGCCACTTGACGAGGAGGAAGCCAACAACGCCGATGATGAAGCAAAGACGGCAACAGAGCCGGACTTGGAGCCCGAAATGACTCCCGACGCCCCCTTGAAAATCCGATTGAAGGGCAAGCCTCCCCAGAAGGCACCTCCAATGAGCATCAAGCTATCAGGGAAAGCACCGACTCACGAAGCTCCCCTGAAGATACGCCTCAAGGGAAAGCCACCTCAAACAGCGGCTCCCCTGGTGGTAAAATTACAAGGGAAGGCGCCACTCATCGGAGGCGCAACCGAGGCACCTCTCAAGGTGCGTCTCAAAGGCAAGCCGCCGCAGTCATCCAAAATGTCGGAGAGGGCTCACATAACCCTCTCAGACCCCAAAGTCAGAGCGGTGGAGGACTCTCCTGATCCGGCCCCAGTGCTTACAGATGAGGAGCTTGGCGAATATATCTCTGCTGATGTAGACGCACCCTCCTTAGACAATGTAATCCCAAGGGATAAAATCTCGCACTTTATCAATAATAGAGTGTCTTTCAATTATTCTTGTCTTCCACACTGGAATGCCATGTATACATTAGACAACGCTCTACGGTCGTTGCAAACACAAATAACGACCGTCCACCATAATCGAGTGGCCCCGTCTCAAGGAGTCTTCATAATCCCCCCACGAAGCCGAGACGAAGGCACCATCATCTCGGGCAAAGTCGAGCATCATCAGGACCTCCCGTCAATCGAGCCCGAACCTGATACCGGCAGAGTACAAGTCTATCGGTACACGAATACGGCAAAGCGCATCATCCAAAAGATGGGCTACGACCTGAAAAGCAACAAAGGCCTAAACTACGGCAAGGGTCGGCATCTCCCTGTCCGGCTTTCGATGCCCAATGGAAAGCCACAGGATTACTACAATCGGACTCGACGGGGGTTAGGCTATGTCACGCCGCCATCAACTCCGGAGAGTTCAGACGCAGAAGACATTGAACATTCCCACTCGTCTGAAGCATCGACGTGGGATTCCGATACCAGTATCGGATCAGTCTTTAGGAAAGTACTGTCAGCTAACATGACATCGGCGCAACCTCAGAAAGATGAAGGCGAAGACCAACCGCCGGAACCCTTCGAAGAGGAACCCTGGGCTCAACGCCTAGGAGAACAATGGGAGTCTCGTTTTGAGTTACGAGAACCTCCCACCGAAGACGAAGTCGAGCAGATCGACCTCGGGGATGGGTCTTCTTCTAAACCCATCTTTATCAGCAAAAGCTTGGAAGGAGAAGACCGAGAATCTTTAGTCCAACTGGCTAAAGAGTATATTGACGTCTTCGTCTGGAGCTACGAAGACATGCCGGGTCTCGATCCACAGATCGCGATGCATAGGTTGAACATCTTACCAGATGCCAAACCTACCAAACAACAACAGCGACGCTTCTGCCCGGACATCATGAATGCCATCGATCAGGAGGTGGACAAGCTCTTGACCAGTGGCTTCATCCGTGAGGAACAACACCCGGACTGGGTAGCCAACGTCGTCCCTGTCACCAAGAAGAACAGGAAGATACGAGTCTGTATCGACTTCAGGGATCTCAACTCTGCTTGCCCGAAGGATGAATTCCCGCTCCCAATCACCGATGTAATGATCGACAACACATGTGGCTTTGAACGCATGTCCTTCATGGACGGGTATTCAGGCTACAATCAAATCAAGATGTTCCCCGATGACGCAAAACACACGTCATTCAGGACTCCGAAAGGTGTTTTCTGCTACACAGTAATGCCCTTCGGCTTAAAAAATGCCGGTGCAACATACCAACGAGCGATGAGTACCATCTTCTGTCAACACCTCGCAAGACAGTTGAGTGTTATGTTGACGACATCGCAGTCAAGAGCCACCTCAAAAGAGATCACCTACAGGACCTGAGGACGGTCTTTGATCTCATGCGGGCACATCAACTCAAAATGAACCCCACTAAATCCTTCCTGGGGGTTTCTAGCGGCAAATTCTTGGGCTTTGTCATCACGGCAAAAGGCATTCATGTCGATCCCGAGAAGACTAAAGCCATCCTCAACATGGACCCCCCGAAGAACCTTCGAGAACTTCGGGGCTTACAGGGACGTCTGGCATACATCCGGAGGTTCATAGCAAACCTCTCCGGTAAATGTCAACCCTTTACTCAGCTCATGAAGAAGGGAGTCTCTTACGTCTGGACAGAGGAGTGCCAAAAGGCTTTCGACGACATCAAGGCTTACTTGACAAGCCCGCCAGTCCTAGTGGCACCTGTCGCCGGCAAACTATTCCTCCTCTACGTCCGTGCCATGGATCATTCCCTCGGCGCTTTACTGGCTCAAAACAGCGATGCAGGCTACGAGCAAGCAATCTACTACCTCAGTCGAACACTCATCGGGGCCGAACACCGGTACAACCCCGTTGAAAAGGAGTGCTTGGCTTTGGTGTTTGCCATTCAGAAGACTCGTCATTACGTCTCGGGCCAGACAATTCACGTCATCTCCCGAGTCAATCCACTCAGAGTTTTCATGACGAAGCCAGGGTCATTAAACTCCCGGCTGGCTACATGGGCGATCCTACTAACGCCATACAACATGGTGTTTGTCCTGCAGAAGGCGGTCAAGGGTCAGGCTCTGGCTGACTTTTTAGCTGCACACCCCATCCCAGAATCTTCAAAACTCTATGAAGACATCCCGGATGAAGTCCAAGAATCAAACGTCACTGAAGGAAGCCCCGTTTGGCGGATGTTCTTCGATGGCGCTTCAAGAACGGGCCCCAACGGCCAAATCATCACAGGAGTGGGGGTAGTCTTGGTCTCCCCCGATCAGCTGGTCATCCAGCGCGCATACTCTCTTTCGAAGCCGTGCTCCAACAATTTTGCTGAGTACAACGCACTCGTCATGGGACTCCAGCTAGCACAACAGCTGGGGGTGGATCATCTGGAAGCCTACGGTGACTCGAAACTCGTCGTAAACCAGATTCGGAAGCAATACGAGGTTCGCCATGAAGATTTGATCCCTTACCATGAAGTTGCATTGAACATCATTTCAACCTTCACTGGGTTCTTCATCGAACATGTACCCCGTCTACAAAACTTGGAGGCTGACGCTCTGGCTGGCCTTGCAGCCTCATTGGCCGCGCCCCTTGGGACTCAACACTATGTCACGGTAACTGGCCGAGACTTGATTTGTCCCAGAAATAACCTATGTTGCAAATGGCTCACGCCGTGCCGACAAACACCGATGTTAATGTCCGAGACTGAAGATTCCCGTTCATCGACTTCGCCGTCTACGGAATCCTTTCGGAAGATCCGAAGGAAGCCGTCTCAGTCAGGAGACGCTTTCTTCGATTCTACTATAATAAAGCCACTAAAACGCTGTACCGACGCTCCTTCGACGGCTTCTCCTTCGATGCCTGTCTAACGAAGAAGCGGCCGAAGCTCTTCGAGAAGCTCATGACGGAACTTGCGGAGCTCACCAACCAGGTCCTAAGTTGCAAGATCGACTGCGACGTATGGGCTACTACTGGCCAACCATGGCCGCCGACGCAGTAGAATATGCTAAGAAGTGCCATGCATGCCAACTTCATGCAGACTTCATACATACACCGTCTGAACCTCTACATCCTACAGTCGCCTCCTGGCCATTCGAAGCCTGGGGCATGGACATTGTAGGACCAATCACCCCTCCTTCATCAAGAGGACATCGTTTCATCCTGGCCATCACCGATTACTTCTCCAAATGGGCAGAAGCAGTCCCACTAGCGGAAGTAAAAAGCTCCAGGGTGGTCAGCTTTATCAAACACCATGTCATTTACCGTTTCGGAGTACCCAGGCGAATCATTCATGACAATGGTCCCCAGTTCATCAGCCACATTTTCAGCAGGTTCTGTGACAAGAATCGCATTCAAAACGTGACCTCAACTGCCTACAATCCGGCAGCAAACGGATTGGCCGAGGCGTTCAACAAAACTATCGTCAGGCTGCTCAAAAAGGTCGTGTCATCCAACAAACGCGACTGGGACGAAAAGCTCGGCGAATGTCTTTGGGCCTACCGCACAACGGTACGGACCCCAACAGGCAACACACCATTTTCCCTGGTCTACGGGAGCGAAGCGGTACTGCCTCTCGAGATCCAGATCCCCTCACTCCGAGTAGCGATCACAAACAAACTCACAGAAGAAGACAATCAACGTCGTCGTCTGCGGGAACTGGAGGCACTTGACGAAAAGCGTCTCCTAGCTCAACAACGCATCGAACTTTACCAAGCCCGTATATCACAGGCTTTCAACAAGAAGGTCAAGCAAAGAACTTTCCAAGTTGGCGACCTGGTTTTAGCAGAAGGCCAATGGTGTTAACTCACAAGACACCAGGAAGTTCGAGCCCAAATGGGAAGGACCCTTCATCATTGAGACGGTATACTCAAACGGTGCTTACCGCCTCGCCAAACCCAATGGGGACTTGTTCATGATGCCCATCAACGGCAAGTTCCTAAAGAAGTAATTCTTGACATCCTCCAAGACATGTATTTCCCAAACAACCTCTTTTCACAAAATCAAACGCTTCCGGAACCCAGCTGTTCGTGGCATCCTTCGTAGAAAGATAACCACGTCCACATTACCTCTGAGTTGTCTCTCTACATCTACAAAGCGAACCTTACACTTCGTGAGCTTACGCTATCCTTCATGTTTACACGTCCACATTACCTCTGAGTAAACATCCGTACAAACAACTGCGTATTGTACATTGATCGCAGAACTTCCAGTCCACATACCTCTGAGTTGTTCAGCGTACCCCCTAGGATCATTCCTACCACGTCCATAAATACCTCTGAGTAGGAAGATTCTATCATTTGAACCTAATGATTGCCATGTCCACATTACCTCTGAGCAAACATGGGTTCCTTCAAACTTATTATCTGTACCTAAAAACCAAGGTGCGCAAAAGATAATAGGTCCACATAAATCATCAAGTTCATGAGATCAAAAATGAACACATCACAAAAAAAAAGATAGTGTATTTCTTTATTTTTCAAAAAAGGGAGTACAGAAATACGCTATTCCCAGCAAGAGTTGAAAACAATAAAAAGCAGAGAGAAGAAGAAACCTTTCTCTCTCCAACTTACCTATTATAGGGCATGGTCGCACGCGTGAACAGATGACGTGTGATCTCAGCCGTCGCCTCGGGTTCTGTGCAAGGATAGCAGAATAAACAAAAGATATCATTAATCTTTTCGGTTACGAGGCACCATCATCATTAACTGAGAAGAGCATGCGCCCGAACAGGCATGCGCCCAGAAATCATGCGCCCTGAACTCCATGCTTCTTATTCAAAGTATTCCAAAACTTATTCAAAAGTTTTGAAAACTTTGAAGGGGTTCTTGTAGAAGCATGGAATTTCACAACCAGAAAGCCCATGCGCCAGACACTACATGCGCCCGAACTCAGACGAAGAACTTCCAGCAAGATCAATAAAGATAGACATTCGAAAAAAGACTTGTGTATACAGAAGTCTATTACATGTCTAAGAAAAGGTTGTACAAAGGAGAATTCTACAAAGGAAAGATCCTAAGTCTACAGCCAGCGGCTACCACGCGCCTCGAGATAAGCGCAGCAGCCACCATGCGCCTCCAGATAAGCGCAGCAGCCACCATACGCCATCAGTCAGGCGCAGCAGACATCATGCGCTCCAACCAGGCGCATCCTGCCATCTCTTCAGCAGCTCAGTTATGTGCATCCAGCTCAGCTAGTGCATCCCTTCAGTCAAATTCTTCCAGCCAGGCTCACCTGACGAGCAGAGCCCAGTGCCGCTCTTCCAGCCAGGATCCACAAAGCATTAACCCTCTGGCTGGAAACCAAGGAAGAGAGGAGCACGGCAAAGCTGTGGCTGGGGAGGCTTCGAAAGAGCCTCCAAAGCCCAAGGAAGACCGTGATCGAAATCATGGTACAAGGAAGCTCTCAACACAACCAGAGTGGGCGACACCCACTTTGAAGGAAGAGAAAGCCTAGCACCGCCATTCCGATCTATGGCTCTTCCCGAACAACGGAGACGAGGCCGAGCATCACTATCTGGGAACAGCGCCACCGTCCGCCCTCGGAAGCCCTCGACTCCATTTTTGGATGAACAGTCACTTCAAGTGCATCGAAGACAACACAGCGTCTCATCTTCACCCTCGGAAGCACTTCGTCAACAGAATGCACCCGCATGATCAAGTTCATATTGGA
>JANAVB010002395.1:9540733-9712288 GCA_029216955.1 Iris pallida | reverse complement strand
TTTGGGTAATGTTATTTGGGTTTAGGTGAATGGGTTTTAAATCCGATAAAACTATCTCGGTGTTCTGACAGTTAAGGACACACGAGTCTCGTGTCCGCGCTAGCATGACACGTACAAAACGAATTGACGTGTCCATCCTACAGTTAGTTTCTCCGTGTCCAGGTGAACGTCGTGCGTGAGTTCGAGCACACACGACACGAACTTGGGTCTGTTACCTGCGTGTCCGACTTTGGAGGGGTTTCGAAGACGCTGGATGGCGGCTGGGGCGTGTGGAGGTGGCGCTCGGGTGGCGCTGTGCTCGCCTTGATGAGGCGCGTCGAGTGGGGTTGTGGATGACGGTGATGGGTGGCTAGGGAGGTGGCGTTAGGGGGGTCGCCGGAGTTAGGGTAGGGTAGGGTTTTCGTCGGGGAAGAAAGGGTCAGGGTGGTCGTGGGTGAACTAGGGTTAGGGTTAGGTCGGGGGTCCTATTTATAAGGTTAGGAGGTCGGCTAGGGTCGAAGTCGGCCGAAAATGGCGGAGGATTAGGTCGGTGGTCATCGGGGGGGGCAGCTGGCCAGTCGTCGGGGGTGGGTGACGGCGGTTTTGCAACTAAGCCCCTAGGTTTCAGGTATTCACAGATAGGTCCAAAACATATCAGTTTGCAAATTGTTATTTACAAACTGTAATTAAAACAATTCAATTAATTACAAATTAATATTAAAACAAATCTAAATATTATAAAATGCTATTAAAATATTTCATTTTATTGCAAATTGATATATTTTAACTTAAAAACTATTTAAAAATTATTTAAAAATTCTAGAAAAATTTCTAAAAATCATAATAAATTATTTTAAAGCTAAACATGTCATTAGCAACTAATTAATACTAATTTAATCAATTTTGAAAAACAGGGACTGACAGCACTTCTCCAAGTTAGTACATCAATCATTTCGAAGTGATGACTGATCAATTACAGCCAAATGATGCTCTCCTTACCAGAATGTTCGTCGGTTGTTTAGCCGATGCAACATATGACTGGTATCGTAGCTTACCTGATGGTTGTATCACTTCTTTTGCCGGTTTTTAAACAAATATTTTTGGAACGATTTTATGAGAGAGTCAACGACATGACAATGTCTGCCCTCATTAAAATTAAACAGAGGCACAATGAATCCACAGAGAGTTTTATTGAAAGTTTCCGCCGAGAGGCACTCAAAATACCTTTAGGTACTCCATCTGCTGTAACAATAGACACTTGCAAATCAAACTTGTTGCCTATTATCAGTATGTGGACGGGATCTACACAATTCCAGGATTGGCCTTCTTTCATTGTTAATGCAAAGGCGGCAGAAGTGAGTGCTGAAAAGTTCAAGCAGTTAGGAGTCCAGATGACTCACCCTAACCAAGATGAACATTCTACACCTGGGGGTAGTAATCGCCAGAATAACCGCAA
Organism: Iris pallida; assembly: GCA_029216955.1. NCBI lineage: Eukaryota > Viridiplantae > Streptophyta > Magnoliopsida > Asparagales > Iridaceae > Iris > Iris pallida. The sequence goes on along the minus strand of JANAVB010002395.1, from coordinate 9,710,853 downwards.
GAATAAAGAAATATTGGCCATCAATCTTAAAGGCAAAGAGTCTTTGGCTGTCAATGTTACTCAGACGGCATCCACCCCATCAGCACCACTGCAAAAGTCAACTCGTCCAAAAGAAGAGTATTCTTTCGACGAAGATGATACATTGAGCATCTTCGATTGCTTGATCAAAAGCAATAAGCTTCAGCTTCCTGAGGCAAAGTGACGAGAAGAAGTTGGTAAAACTGATGACCCTAAATACTGTGTTTATCACAGATTCATAGGACATCCAACCAGAGCATGTTATATGCTCAAAGGCAAAATCCAAGAGTTGGTCAACTCTGGAGCAATTACTCTACAGCATGACGAGAAAACAGTGACTGCTAATGTGGTTTCTCTCCAATTTGGCAATTTTCTACCACAACTCGTACAAGATGGGGCTGTCACCATTCCAAAGACTACTCTAGAAATTATGAATATCCTGCCTCCTCAAAATGAAGGTCTTGTTCCAATGACAACTAACAAAAGAGAGATTATGTGGATTCATCCAGATCTGGTTGCAGAATTTGAAATGCCTTCCTCTTCTAAACAAAAGAAGCATTCCAAGTCTAAATAAAAGAACTGCAATATGGTATCCTTTGAACCATTAACAGAAGCAGAAATCCTAATGGGCACTAGATCTGGGAAACCTTATCTTCGGGAGTATTCCAAAAATCAAGAAAACCCTGTTCTATCCCCGGATGCTCTTCCTCCATCATCTTCTCCTGCTGAAGATACACCGTCTACATCTGAGCCAGTGGCCGAACCATCTCCTCCTAAACCAACATCAGCAGACAAGGGAAAGCAACATGTTCGCTTTGATAAAGCATTGAAAAAGTCATCATCTCTTGGACTTAAAAAGCCTTAAAATTTTGACATATTGGCTCAATTGGCCAATACTCCAGCAAGATTGTCAATTTTTGAACTTTTACGTCTCTCAAAAGAAACTCGTGAGATGTTAAGTGAAGCTTTGATGCGGGCTGACACCTGCTTAACTCTTCTCAAGAAGCCTGAAAAGGAGCCAGTCAGTTGTGCACATTATCATAGTGTATTTGAGTTAATGCCCAATATCACTTTTACACAAGATGACATGTTGTTAGAAGACAATCGTCATGATCGTCCTCTCTGTTTCACGGGATATATGGATACCATGAAAGTCGACCATATTCTGATTGATCCCGGGTCTGCACTTAGCATCATGCCAAAGTCCTTATTGGACTCTTTAAAAATCACAGTATGTCACGACCCGCACCCACTTTTCGGACGCGAGCTCGTGAGCAAGCCAGCTACGTATCGAGCGGACTCCAGCCCGACTCGAGTACGTATAAGCTGTCAAGGTCATGGGTATCATGTCTAATCTGAACTATATCTCAATCCACATGAATCATATAAACAAGAATGAACACTATGGATCGTGGTCTGCAGCCCACTAGCATAAATGTCCGATAAGACTCTAAAGGAAATAACAAGAGTCTACAACTGAAACAAGAAGCAGGATATCTCATGATAAGGAATGAAAAGCATGAGCGGATAATAAACACAATAGCGATACCTGAATCCCGCAAACAATATCATCATATCTGGACCCCACAAGTGTCATAATCATCTGCCATCCAGAGCTGCTAATTAACTCTACGCAATAACTAACCTGAAGAGATCATCAGGTCCTCAGAAGACATAGCAAGATACATAAAAACATGCATATCTAGCAGTTTATCATGCAATAAAGAAAATACAGAAAATAACCGGGAAAAGACCAATCAGTACGGAAATACGACTACACACGACTGGAAGAACCACTACACCTAAACGAACTGCTGGAGAAGAACAAGAGAACACGATATCACGATGTCAATGGATAACCAATCGAATACTCAAACCCTTGTCCTTAGTGTAGACTCACAGGTTTGAACAACTACTAGCCCTCGCCACTAGTGTGGACTCGTAGGCTAGCATCACCATCGTCCCTAGTGTGGACTCGCAGGTGTTAACCATATACTACTAACCCTCGTCCCTGGTGTGGACTCGCAGGCTAGCATCACCCTCGTCCCTAGTGTGGACAGATAACTACTAACCCTCGCTCCTAATGTGGGCTCGCAGGTTAGCTTAACTAGTAACCTCGCCCCTAATGTGGACTCGCAGGTTAGCTTAACTACTAACCCTTGCCCCTAGTGTGGGCTTGCAGGTTAGCTTAACTACTAACCCTTTCCCCTACTGTGGGCTCGCAGGTTAGCTTCAAGAATTTCAAGACAAGGAGGTAAAGCAGTTCCGTTATGACTTATTCATCCTATGACACGATGCGACTCAGTCCAAGTACAAGTGATGACATGACACGACTCAATCACGATACACGAAAAAAACCAATCTAATATGAACTACAAAGGTAACTATGAACAAGAACTATATATACGTATATCCAATATGAACTACAAAGCTAATTATAAACAAGGCTATATATACACTAGCAGGCATGATATACAAATCACATCTAAATAATCAACTAATAAAACTGTATAATAATATAAATATGCATATAAATAAAATATAGAGGGAGGCAAGGTATCTTGCCTGGAGGTTGCACGCAGATCCAACAAAAATACAGTCAACTGCCAAGCCATGAAGTCCAAGTCATCACAACTGTCTCCGAAAGCTGAAACAAATATTACCAACATTCTTAAAATAGCTAAATTAGCTAGGATTGCCTGTCCTTAAGTCTAATTCTGGACACAGGGGCAAAACGGTAATTTTGGGCAAAAATAGTATCCGTCGTTGGATCCGCTTTGCACCAAAAAGCGTGCCAGAGTCAATGGTCTCTAAAGTCATCAAACTATATGTCTACGGATCCGGTTTTCTGATACGAATCCAACCGTATGTCCAGAGTTGGATTTCGGCGGGCTGTGCACAAAATCGCCCGTTGAATCGGACCGTGGGGCCCGCAAAACGGCGGTCCAATCAACTGTCTCAGAATTGGACCAAACTTGGCATACAGGACCAGAAAAATGATACGGTCCTGTTGGGGCAAGTTTCATCTCGATCTGACGAACGTGCATAAAGTAATTAGGAAATTTGCACAGAGGTCAATACGGTGAATTTTGACGGATACGCATCAAATTCGTCGCACACACGTGACCAATTTGAATTCCGCCAAAGCCCACACGTCCACGAAGCCGTTACGCACCTTTTGATGCTTTCGGTTCGTGACTAAGTCGCCCGGATTGGCAGGACGCACGTGGTATCGGAGAATTTTCTAGTTTTCTACAATTTTTAAAACAGATTTTTGGAAAACTTTGGGATCGAATAACTTTTAATCTACTTAATAAAATTTGAATCTACAAGAAGGGTTACGAGGCCCTATAGGTTGTCTAAAGGTGCGTTCAATTAGAATTTCTAATATAGTACTGGATCGATCGGAAACGATCTTCCAACGTGGATGCTTGGACTATTTTAGCCCTGTTTTGCGATCAGAATTTTGATCGACTTCGTGTCGATTTTTCTTCGAATCTTGATCGATTTGCTACGAACTAGTTGGAAGGGTTCCTAGATGGTTATATAGGTATTCTATAGGATTTTATGGCGTCAGAAACGATGTAGTATTCGTGGAGAAATCATACAGCAAAGTGGCTTACCCGGCTTCGATGTCCTGTTTGATGCTGCTACTGTTGCCGCTACTGTGGCTGTGTTCGTGCGCCTGGCCGACGGCGGGTGGGTCGCCCAGAGTAGGGAGATGGCGACGTGGTAGGGTTTTGGTGTTTGGATGCTGCCATCTCTCGATAATTTATACATACGTGTATGTATACTTGCTGCAAACAGAACAGGGTCGGGGCTGTTTGGAAAACTTAAGGCTCGAACGTGGGGTGTTGTCCTGGGCTGGGCCGGCCTAGCTTGGGCTGGGCTGGCCTAGCTTTTGGGTTGGGGTTTATTTCACTTATTTTTTTTCTTTTTCTTTTCTTTTATTAACACTATTATAAATCCTCTATATATGTATATATATATGGTTCTCTCTCTCTCTCTCTCTCTCTCTCTCTCTCTCTCTCTCTAACTATATATAAATCTATATACACACACACACACACACACACATATATATATATATATATATATATATATATATATATATATATAAAATATATATATATATATATATATATAAAATATATATATATATATATATATATATATACACTTATACGTATTTATATATATATATACACTTATACCTTTACATATAATATATTTATGTATATATATATATATATATATATATATATATATATATATATATATATATATATATATATATATATATATATATATATATATATATATATATATATATAAAAATATATATATATATATATATAATATATTTTTACATATAATATATTTATATATACACACAAATACACACATATATAATATACATCTATATATACATACACACCTTTAATATATATCTATATTTATATACATATATATATATATATATATATATATATATATATATATATATATATATATATATATATATATATATATATATATATATATATATATATCTATATTTACACACAGCCATATACATATATACCTCATATATTTATATATCAATAAATACTAAATTAACAAAAATAATATCTAATAGCAATAATATATTTATTTAATCACCACAGAATAATAAAATAATATTTAATCGGTGATTTGGTGAATCCATACTACTCACCCTTATTCGGGTCCAGAAAATTGTACAATTATGGTAAAATAATATTTAATAATAAAAATACCAATTTCTGTACAAATATTTAAATAATAAAAATGTACATCAATACCCAAAATAATTTAGGAACTATTGTACACACATAAAATATGCCTACATGGTCGTCTCTAAACATACTACCCGACTACGTGGGCTTGGATTTGGTTCTGGTCCGGTCCGGACTAGTTCGGTACAACCGGGTCACCTAAAGTCAAATAATATTACTCATAAATTTATAGTGGTCAGGTCGTAACTTGGCCTGGTTTTCTTAGTTGGGACATCACTATGGCTCTGCCTTCCCTGGTATGGCTAATACACTAGTCAAGGCACACGACCATGCTATCCGTGCCACGATTCCTAATCGTCTTGTACTCCAATTCTCAACCATGATTAAAACCATCTACCGTAATAATTAACTAAAAATCATTTATCAAATTCTAAAATCACTATTTAAAGTAAATAAATAATAAAACAATATTAAAAAAAATTCTCACCTTAAAAATAATTTCGTCCTCGAAATTCCAATTCATGACTATTCCTTAAAATTCAAAGTCCTTAATCTTCTCAAATTTAATTTCTCCAAAATATTTTATGACCTCCTCTAGTCATTTTATAACTCCAAAAACTTGAGGACTTCTACCCACCTTTGGTCACACTACTCCTCAAAATACGGTCACTAAGGTCTTATGATCTTCTAACTAGTCGCTAATAATTCTACCGACAGATATTTAGGCATATGGCAACTAAAATCCTTCATATCTATAAACAATCAAAACTCAATAACCATGCAATTTTATACTATAATTTAAGAGTTTCTGGTAAATCCTAGTCAGCACGATCATTCGTCAATCCGAAATGAAAGAGACGAGAATCAATGGTACGAAAAGCAAGGAAGCATAATCGAGAGCAAATTTGGAGTTTTCAAGGATGTAGAAAATTTCTAGAAGAATTTTCAAGGCAGAGTGGATTGAGATATCTAAGGTTTAGTCATTGTCGCAGGCTCGTATCAGTACAGTTACGTAATCGATACGATATGCTCTGACCTGCATGGGCCATCACAAAAACTTGTCACGACCCGCACCCGCTTTTCGGACGCGAGCTCGTGAGCAAGCCAGCTACGTATCGAGCGGACTCCAGCCCGACTCGAGTACGTATAAGCTGCCAAGGTCATGGATATCATGTCTAATCTGAACTATATCTCAATCCACATTAATCATATAAACAAGAATGAACACTATGGGTCGTGGTCTGCAACCCACTAGCATAAATGTTCGATAAGACTCTAAAGGAAATAACAAGAGTCTACAACTGAAACAAGAAGTAGGATATCTCATGATAAGGAATGAAAAGCACGAGCGGATAATAAACACAATAGCGATACCTGAATCCCGCAAGCAATATCATCATATTCGGACCCCACAAGTGTCATAATCATCCGCCATCCAGAGCTGCTAACTAACTTCATGCAATAACTAACCTGAAGCGATCATCAGGTCCTCAGGGGACATAGCAAGATATATAAAAATATGCCTATCTAGCAGTTTATCATGCAACAAAAAAAATACAGGAAATAACCGGGAAGAGATCAATCAGCACGAAAACACGACTACACACGACTGGAAGAACCACTATGCCTAAACGAACTGCTGGAGAAGAACAAGAGAACACGATATCACGATGTCAATGGATAACCAATCGAATACTCAAACCCTCGTCCCTAGTGTGGACTCGCAGGCTAGCATCACCATCGTCCCTAGTGTGGACTCGCAGGTGTGAACCATATACTACTAACCCTCATCCCTGGTGTGGACTCGCAGGCTAGCATCACCCTCGTCTCTAGTATGGATAGATAACTACTAACCCTCGTCCCTAATATGGGCTCGCAGGTTAGCTTAACTACTAACCCTCGCCCCTAATGTGGACTCGCAGGTTAGCTTAACTACTAACCCTCACCCCTAGTGTGGGCTCGCAGGTTAGCTTAACTACTAACCCTCGCCCCTACTATGGGCTCGCAGGTTAGCTTCAAGAATTTCAAGGCAAGGAGGTAAAGCAGTTCCGTTATGACTTATTCATCCTATGACACGATACGACTCAGTCCAAGTACAAGTGATGACACGATACGACTCAATCACGATACACGAGAAAACCAATCCAATATGAACTACAAAGGTAACTATGAACAAGAACTATATATACGTATATCCAATATGAACTACAAAGCTAATTATAAACAAGGCTATATATACACTAGCAGGCATGATATACAAATCATATCTAAATAATCAACTAGTAAAACTGTATAATAATATAAATATGCATATAAATAAACTGTAGAGGGAGGCAAGGTATCTTGCCTGGAGGTTGCACGCAGATCCAACAAAAATACAGTCAACTGCCAAGCCATGAAGTCCAATTCTGGACATAGGGGCAAAACGGTAATTTTGGGCAAAAATGGTGTCCGCCGTTGGACCCGCTTTGCACCAAAAAGCGTGCCAGAGTCAATGGTCTCTAAAGTCATCAAACTACATGTCTACGGATCCAGTTTTTTGATACGAACCCAACCGTATGTCCAGAGTTGGATTCCGGCGGGCTGTGCACAAAATCGTCCGTTGAATCGGACCGTAGGGCCCGCAAAATGGCGGTCCAATCAACTGTCTCAGAATTGGACCAAACTTGGCATACAGGACCAGAAAAATGATACGGTCCTGTTGGCACAATTTTTGTCTCGATCTGACGAACGTGCACAAAGTAATTGAGAAATTTGTACAGAGGCCGACACGGTGAATTTCGACGGATACGTATCAAATTCGTCGCGCACACGCGACCAATTTGAATTCCGCCAAACCTACACGTCCACGAAGCCGTTATGCACCTTTTGATGCTTTCGGTTCGCGACCAAGTCGCCCGGATTGGCGGGACGCACGTGGTATCGGAGAATTTTCTAGTTTTCTACAATTTTTAAAACACATTTTTGGAAAACTTTGGGATCGAATAACTTTTAATCTACTTAATAAAATTTGAATCTACAAGAAGGGTTATGAGGCCCTATAGGTTGTCTAAAGGTTTGTTCAATTAGAATTTCTAATATGGTACTGGATTGATCGAAAACGATCTTCCAACGTGGATGCTTGGACTGTTTTTGCCCTATTTTGCGATCAAAATTTTGATCGACTTCGTGTCGATTTTTCTTGGAATCTGGATCGATTCGCTACGAACTAGTTGGAAGGGTTCCTACATGGTTATATAGGTATTCTATAGGATTTTATGGCGTCAGAAACGATATAGAATTCGTGGAGAAATCATACAGCAAAGTGGCTTACCCGGCTTCGATGTCCTGTTTGAGGCTGCTACTGTTGCCGCTGCTGTGGCTGAGTTCGCGCACCTGGCCGGCAACTATGGCCGTGCGCGACGGTGGGTGGGTCACCCAGAGTAGGGAGATGGCGGCATGTTAGGGTTTTGGTGTTTGGATGCTGCCATCTCTCGATAATTTATACATACGTGTATATATACTTGCTGCAAACAGAACAGGGTCGGGGCTGTTTGGAAAACTTAAGGCTCGAACGTGGGGTGTTGGCCTGGGCTGGGCCGGCCTGGCTTGGGCTGGACTGGCCTGGCTTTTGGCTTGGGGTTTATTTCATTTGTTTTTTTTTCTTTTTTCTTTTCTTTTATTAACACTATTATAAATCCTCTATATATGTATATATATATGGTTCTCTCTCTCTCTCTAACTATATATAAATCTATATACACACACACACACACACACACACACACACACACACACACACACACACACATATATATATATATATATATATATATATATATATATATATATATATATATATATATATATATATATATATATATATATTTTCATATACCTACACGTATACACTTATACGTATTTATATATATATACACTTATACCTTTACATATAATATATTTATATATACACACAAATACACACATATATAATATACATTTATATATACATACACACCTTTAATATATATCTATATTTATATACACATATATATATCTATATTTACACACAGCCATATACATATATACCTCATATATTTATATATCAATAAATACTCAATTAACAAAAATAATATCTAATAGCAATAATATATTTATTTAATCACCACAGAATAATAAAATAATACTTAACTGGTGATTTGGTGAATCCATACTACTCACCCTTATCCGGGTCCAGAAAATTGTACAATTATGGTAAAATAATATTTAATAATAAAAATACCAATTTCTGTACAAATATTCAAATAATTAAAAATGTACATCAATACCCAAAATAATTTAGGAACTATTGTACACACATAAAATATACCTACATGGTCGTCTCTAAACATACTACCCGACTACGTGGGCTTGGATTTGGTTCTGGTCCGGTCCGGACTAGTTTGGTACAACCGGGTCACCTAAAAGTCAAATAATATTACTCATAAATTTATAGTGGTCAGGTCGCAACTTGGCCTGGTTTTCTTAGTTGGGACATCACTATGGCTCTGCCTTCCCTGGTATAGCTAATACACGAGTCAAGGCACACGACCATGCTATCCGTGCCATGATTCCTAATCGTCTTGTACTCCAATTCTCAACCATGATTAAAACCATCTACCGTAATAATTAACTAAAAATCATTTATCAAATTCTAAAATCACTATTTAAAATAAATAAATGATAAAATAATATTAAAAAAAAATTCTTCGAGAAGGGAAGCTACACAGTACATAATCTTTCTACAACTATTACTACCATCCTAAGATTCAATCAAGGAAGAAGTGAACCTTTGGAGAAGATACGCCTAAAACTTCAAATTGGCAACCTTCGTACAAAGGTAACTTTCTATGTTATTGACAATCATGGCTCATACAATGCTTTATTGGGAAGGCCATTCCTCCATGAACACAATATTGTACCCTCTACACTCCACCAATGCTTCAAATATGTGGATAGTAATGGAGAAGTCCAAAAAGAGGTTGCAGATCTGAATCCTTTCAAAGGAGTTGAAGCATATTACAACGATTCTCGTATGTTCAAAGAGGAATTCATGAAGGTGGTACTAGCAATGGACACAGATGAAGAACAGAAGAGTATACCTAATGATACTCTGGTGATTCCAGTCAAGGGACGTACCTCCTGTCCTCAGTCTTTCCAACCACTGACTATTTATCTACCTTTCCATGAGAAGCGAACTAAAGGTGATAGTCAGGAACAAAGGGAGCTCACCTCTTCTGAGCCGCTTGTAATTGATCTTCGTCGTAAGAAGCTCCCTCTTCCTTCTCGTTCTTCTTCTCCCCCTCTTGTCATCAATCTGACTAAGCCTACTAAGGCTAAAGTTCCTGTTGTAAATGATGGTGTAAAGATCAATAAAGCATCTCCTTTGCAGTATACTGATGTCTTTTACTATACTCAGTGTTATCTGGATATGCTAGATAACTTTAAGCCACTTACAATAGAAGTCGTATCATCTCGACGAAATGTGGTATCACTGGATTCAATACAAGAGTCGTACTTCTTAGTACTGTCTCGAAAGAAAGATAAAAAGCCTATACTCTTCAACAAGAGAGAAGAACCAAAAATCTTGCTCTATAATGATGATAGAGATGATACATGAAGGCTACAATTACGACGCTATAGTCCAAAATCTAAAGCTATCATCCGTAAAATGGGCTATAATTTCAGAACAGGTCTCAACAATGGTAAAGGAAGGCGAACCCCTCTTCGTATTGCTGTTCCAAAAGGAAAATTACAACAATACCACAGTAAAACGAAATGAGGACTAGGTTATATGTCACCACTTCCAACTCCAGAACCTTCTGAATCTGATGAAGAAGAATGTTCAAATTCTTCTGATTCTATCTCATGGGACTCTGATACCAGCATCGGTCATATTCATAAGGCGATAGTATCTTCTAATATGGTGTCCGTCGAATTCTTAGAAGACGACGAAAGTGACATTGAAGAAGCTCCTGAAATGGATCCTTGGGTACAAAGGATGGACAATCAGTGGGAACTTCGTTTTGAACAACGAGAACCACCTACTGAAGATCAACTGGTGCAAGTTGATATTGAAGAGAAATGTATATCACGACCAATCTTCATCAGCAAAAATCTCTCAGAAGATGATAAACAAGAGTTACTTCACCTTATTCGTGAATACATTGACGTCTTCGCTTGGAGTTACGAAGACATGTCGGGATTAGATCCTCAAATTGCAACTCACAAGCTTAACATCTTGCCGAATGTCAAACCGGTCAAACAACAACAACGGTGATTCAAGCCTGAAATGATGGATGCAATTGATGATGAAGTCAAAAAGCTTATAGCTTGTGACTTTATCAGAGAAGAACAACATCCTGACTGGGTGGCCAATGTCGTCCCTGTCCTGAAGAAGACCGGAAATGTTCGAGTTTGCATAGACTTTCGGGATCTCAATGACGCTTGCCCCAAAGACGAATTCCCTCTCCCAATTACTAATGTTATGATTGACAATACATGTGGATTCGAACGAATTTCCTTCATGGATGGGTTTTCTAGATATAATCAAATTCGGATGAATCCTGAAGATGAGAAACATACTTCGTTTCGTACTCCTCGGGGTGTGTACTGTTATACGGTCATGACGTTTGGCCCTAAGAACGCAGGTGCAACTTACCAGCGGACTATGAGCACTATCTTTCGAGATTATTTACGAAAGACTGTCGAATTCTATGTTGACGATTTTGCTGTCAAAAGTCGTCTCAAAGAAGATCACATTCAAGATTTAAGAACTATTTTTAATCTAATGTGCCAACATCAACTCAAGATGAACTCCACCAAGTCTTTCTTGGGTGTCTCTAGTGGTAAGTTTCTCGGCTTCGTCATTACCTCTAAGGGTATACACGTTGATCCCGAGAAGATCAAAGCCATTCAAGAGATGCGTCCTCCATGCAACCTAAAAAAGCTACGAGGATTCCAAGGTCGACTTGCGTACATCAGGCAGTTCATTTTGAATTTATCTGGACATTGTAGACCATTTACTCACTTAATGAAGAAAGGTGTGTCTTTCGTTTGGACGAAAGAATGTCAACGAGCAATTGATGATATAAAGCGATATTTAATGAGTCCACCGGTTCTTGTACCATCGATCTCAGGGATACCCTTCTTAATGTATGTTCGAGCAATAGATCATTCATTGGGAGCTTTGTTGGCTCAGAAGAACAAGGAAGGTCATGAACAAGCCATCTACTATCTCAGCCGAACAATGATTGGAGCTGAATATCGTTATAGTCCAGTGGAGAAGGAATGTTTAGCCTTAATGTTTGTTATTCAGAAGACAAGACATTACATCATTGGTCAAACTATCCATGTCATATCCCGGGTTAATCCTCTTCGAGTCTTAATGAAGAAGCCAAGCACACTCAATTCTAGGCTTGCCACATGGACCATATTATTAGCACAATATGATATGGTTTATGTTCCTCAAAAATCTGTGAAAGGCCAAGTACTTGCTGACTTCTTAGCAGCTCATCCCGTCCCTGAGACATCTAAACTCTATGATGAGATTCCGGACGAGACATTGGAATCAAATATGATCTCAGAAGAATTTTCTACTTGGAGGTTGTTCTTTGATGGAGCTTCTAGAATTGGACCTGGAGGTACTCTCGTTGCTGGAGTAGGAATTGTTCTTGTTTTATCCGATGGATTAACTATTCAAAGGGCCTATTCTTTAGACGAATCATGCTCCAACTGTCACGCCCCAGAACCAAAATACTGGAGAGCGGGGGCGTACATAGCCAGCTACGTATATTGAAATGGAATTCATCTCGCTATACGGTCATTGCTGTCTAGATATGAGGGTTTACTACAAGCCAACGGTCGCTTAAGGTCAAGCCTATTGTCTCAATCTCAAGCAAGTAATATCATTACAAGATGTTAGACCACCAAATATACAATAAAAGGCGTCCCAAATATTATATATTCAGTTGATCATGAAGCTAGTCATACAAAATGCGAGGACTAGCAAGAGTTCAGTCATACATGATCAACCCTAGGATTTGTTAATCATGTTTACAGCCCGTAGGCAGACAGTAAGTAAATGTGCATCGAGCTAACAGATGCTTGTCAGCTAAACGCCTCAAAAGAATAATTTTACAATAGAGTGAGCGAAACAAAATAGAAAACCCACTCGTAGCCCGGGTTCCTTCTAGTCGCCACCATCGGGCTGGAGGTTCGGTAGATCCTCGGGTGCTGCTCCAAAATTTGGCCACACAAAACCAGCTGGGTCAAACCCCAGAAAGAGCAAGTGCCACAAAGGAGGCCACGAAATAAGAACAAAAGCCAGCATATCAGAACATAAGAATTAGAAGAAAAGTACAAGTAATAAAGAGTACGACAGGGCAATAAAAGACTAGGGACGTGGAACCATTCCGGGAGCCAGGTTACAACCCGTAAACCAAACAAGGACCGGGGTTGTAACCCTTCGCCTGAATAGCACTTTGTCTCTACCCATTTATCGTTAAGACAAGTAAAACAACATGTTCGAGAGGAACCAGGTACTGGGATTAGACAAGACTTAGACAGGGCTAGACAACATCCATTCACAAGCGGCCATGCAATTACTATGGCTTACTACTTTAACTAACTAGGGTTATCACAGGCCTAATTACTAACAAGATGCAGTGAGAATTTTCCAGTCCCAAGTCCTGCAGACTATCCAGTTATCCTTCCGCGGGTTGAGAGTATGATTGGGTACATCGCCCTGGAGACGATATACCCTTAGGTGACTTAGAGGGTGCAACACATGACAGTGTGCTGGAAATGTGCTCTACTCGTCGGCAAGCTACAAGTCCATTAAAGTGCCCAGATAACGAGATTTGCTTGTGACTGGAAATTCTCCATGTTCTAGTTTGATCTAATCATTAGCCTAATCCAATTTAGTATGAGTCCCTGGCCGTGGTACCCAGGGAGTCACGTCCTAGACATGATGCAATACAGGACAAGTAGATTGCACAAAGCAAGCAAGAAGGAACACCCACGGTGTCAGAGTTGATTATACAAGTCAAGTTACAAGCCAAGTACAAGTCAAGAGTGCGCCGCCACGGGCCACTTATCGAGTTATCAGGTTATCAAGTCAAGTCAAGTCAAGAGTGCGCCACGGCGGGCCACTATCAAGTTATCAGGTTACAAGTCAAGAGGGCACCCCATCGGATCACTACCAAGGAGATCAGAAGTACTAGGACCATAGATCACAGAAATCACGAAAACCATACTAGTCATAGCAAATACTGAAAATCGTGTCAGGTCGTGTTGGGTCAGGGTAGTCGTGTTGTGTGGAACAAGATCTCAAAACCCAAACCACAAAAGAGAAACCAAGCTTAAAGAAAATAAAACCAAATCTCCATGGCCAAATAGACTGCGCAAGAGATCAGGTTGCGCAAGGGAATGGACTGCGCTAGGGTCAGGTAGCGCTGAAGCCAAGTGAGCTAGGAGCAAACTGCGCATGGGTGAGCTGCGCAGAGGTCGGCTTGCGCTGGGTCGGAGGGCGCTGAGCTGGATGGCGCTGGAGTCGAACTGTGCTAGGTCGGGTTGCGCTGGATCGGGTTGCGCATAGATCGGCTTGCACTGGGTCGGGTTGTGCATGGATCGGCTTGTGCTGGGTCGGAGGGTGCTGAGCTGGGTGGCGCTGGGAGCCAAGCGCGCTAGGTCAAACGGCGCTGGGGTTGAGCTGTGTTGGGTCGAATTGTGCTAGGGTTCAGGGCGCCAAGGAAGGATGCGCAGTTCAGCCCAGAGGACCGAGCGCGGTCAGCCCTGCGCTATAGAGCGCAGGCCGAGGGGGTGGTTGCGCGGTTCGCCAAAGGGCGAGCTGCGCAGTCAGCCTCGCGCTAAAGAGCACAGGCCGAGAGGGTCTTCTTATCCAAACCGAGAGGAAACTCTCAAGAACACCAAAATTTCAATCTTCATAACTAGGCCAAATCAAAACCAAATCTAGATTTTCAAGGTTCTAACTTGGGTGAAATTGAATTCTCTTCCATATGGAAGGCTCAAAACAAGCAAAAATCAAAGTTTAATAGATCAAAACCAAGAAAATCCAAAAATGGTAGAAACTTAGATCTAGGAGAATCCAAGCTCCAAATCCAAAAATGTTAAGTTCTAATGTTGTTCCAAATCATCTAATTAAGCTAATAGACAAATAAAATTTGGTCCTCATGTGGTGGCAAGATGCACTTGCCTATGGTGTTGGAGGAGGAAGGAGGAAGAAGAAGATAGAGAAATAAATAAAAATTATGGAGGAGAGAGAAAGGTTGGTGGGGATTTAATGAGGGTGGTTGTGGTGGAATGAGGGTGGAGTATAGCTAAGATGTTCCTTTGTATATTAAACCAAACCAAACCAATTAAAACCGAGCCGAGCCGAAACCCAAAATACGGGAAAACCCAAAATACGAGAAAACCCAAAATTCTGTAAGTCGAGAAAAATAAAAATACATGGAAAAAATCCAATTACAAGCATGAATACGAAATACGAGAAACGGGGGTGACACCAACAATATGGCAGAATACAATGCTTTGTTCATTGGACTTCAATTAGCCAAACAATTGAATATTGAATATCTCGAAGTATATGGTGACTCTAAGTTGATTGTTAATCAGGTTAGAGACATATATGAAGTCCGACATCAAGATCCGGTACCATACCATGAAGCAGCAACCAGAATAGCTTCTTCATTTAAAGGATTTTTTATCGAATATGTACGTCGCGCATGCAATACATAAGCTGATGCTTTAGCTAACTTAGCTGCAGTATTGGCAGTTCCAGTCAAAAGACAACAAATAGTGGTTATCTCTAATAGAGAATTATTTTATGTTGGAAACAACCACAATATTGAATTCAGCAACCTAACTGAAGTCAATGTTATTAGTGAGGACTGGAGGATACCTTTCATTGATTTTACAGTACATGACATATTGCCAGAAGATCCTAAAAAAGCTACAAGTATCCGCCGTCGATCTCATACTACTAAGACATTGTATCGAAGAACTTTTGATGGATTACTCTTGAGGTGTCTCGCTGGTGATGAAGCAAAACAGATATTACGTGAAGCTCATGATGGTGTTTGTAGAGCACATCAACCTGGTCCTAAACTACAGGATCGTATCGGACGTATGGGCTACTACTGGCCTTCTATGGTATCAGATGCTATTGATTATGCAAGGAAATACCGTGCATGTCAAATCCATGCAGATTTCATTCACCAACCGTTAGAATTTTTTCATCCAACTGCAACCTCATGGCCTTTTGAAGCTTGGGGCATGGATATAATTGGCCCTATCAATCCTCCTTCATCTAAAGGGCATCGGTTCATCTTAGCTATAACCGATTATTTTTCCAAGTGAGCGGAAGCTATACCTTTGGCTAAAGTAAAAACTAGTAGTGCCATCAACTTCATTAAACATCATATGATATATAGATTTGGTGTCCCTCGCCGAATCATTCATGATAATGGGCCGCAATTCATCAGCCAGAAGTTTCATAGGTTCTGTGATGACAACAGAATTAATAATATTGCCTCAAGAGCCTATAATCCTGCGGCTAACGGGTTGGCTGAGGCATTCAACAAGACCATTATCAAACTCCTTAAAAAGTTTGTCTCTATTAACAAACATAATTGGAGTGATAAACTTGGAGAATATCTATGGGCATATCGTACTACTGTCCGTAACCCCACAGGTTGTACACCTTTTTCTCTGGTGTATGGATGTGAAGCGGTACTACCTTTGGAGATTCAAATTCCATCATTAAGAATC
Organism: Iris pallida; assembly: GCA_029216955.1. Classification (NCBI taxonomy): domain Eukaryota; kingdom Viridiplantae; phylum Streptophyta; class Magnoliopsida; order Asparagales; family Iridaceae; genus Iris; species Iris pallida. Next base: position 9,694,270 of record JANAVB010002395.1, on the reverse strand, counting down.
GCCATTGCTAATGAGCTTACTACAGACAATAATGATCGTCTTCGGCTTCAGGAATTGGAGGCGTTCGATGAGAAAAGGTTATTAGCTCAACAGCACATTGAACTTTATCAGACACAAATTTTAAAAGCTTTCAATCGTAAAGTCAGAGTGCGAACATTTTAAGAAGGCGAGTTGGTTCTTACAGTCAGACGTCCTATGACTATGACACATATGAGCAAAGGCAAGTTCGAGGCAAAATGGGAAGGACCATATGTAATAAATAAAGTTTTTTCTAACGGAGCCTATCAATTGATAGATATGGATGGTAGAGTTGCTATGATGCCCATCAATGGCAAATTTATCAAGAAATATTATGTATGAAGACAAAATGTACTTTATTTTCAGAAATATAATATAAATAAAAGTTCATTTTTATTCAAAAGTAGAATTAAATTACATAATATTAAGGACGGGGAGGAGGCCCTGATCCTTCATGATTAAATATATAGTTCGCCAATCGTTCAAGCATTTCATTACCAGAACTCACGAAAAACTCGCAAGCAGCCATCCTCAACGCTTCTTCTTCAGCAGTCTTCCCGGTTTCCACTAATTTGGAGATCAAATCATGTCCTGGCGTAGGAGGAACAGTTGAGCCTTTGACCCTTTCTTTCTGAGGAGGTACTGAGGGCTCAGCAGGTTGTGTCTTTGTTTTTCCTTCAAGCTTCGAGATGAGCAAATCTTTGGAAGACATTTTTTTATACAGAAGGAAAAGAGATTGGTGATGTCTACGAAAGTTTTTGTTCTATTTATAGACAAAACAGCTAGATAGTCAATCTCGAGAACTGATGCGACTTTTCGAAAGAAATTCAACTGTTCGTTCATTTATAACTGTTCGTTCATTTCCAACTGTTCGTTTATTTATAACTGTTCGTTCATTATCCGATGTGACTGTTCATTCATTTTCGGTGTTCTTATCTCAAAAATTGAAGTGACCATTCACTTTTCCTAATGAGAGTTCACATTCTCTATACTTTTAAAATTCTGCATTACATCAGCAACTTGTTATCCATATTTTTCCTTGATTCTATGTTTCTTATCACCACATCAAAATCAAATCGTAAAGAAGAGAAAATCATTATTTATTCCTTCTTTTAAAAACATAGATACATCTTAATGGAAATCTATTACATCTCGGATTTTTATTCTAAATGAAGGTCTATTACCTCTTTGGATCTTCCCATTGATAATGAAGATCTATTACATCTTTGGATCTTCTTATTTGTTGGTGGCAATTCCTTGTCGTCTCGACCCGAAGCAACGAGCTCGACAATGGAATCAACTCTGGTCTTCTCTCTCAGAAAGACTAGAGGAGAACCACAGAGTGCAACAGCCCAAAGATGAGCTGCTGTCAATACAACTGGTGGAAGGAGACAGCCCGCCAGGAGAACTAGGAACGAGATCACCCTTCTGATCCGATTCCTAATTCTGTCTCTCCACCATCCAATTTTCATGTATACAGGCTCTTCCTACCTTCTGAGGAAGACCCTTCTTAACATGAAGAGTCCTGAGCTGTCTGATTTGAGTGTCAGAACCATATGAGCTGCCTGATGTGGGTGTCAAAATAGTGTTCTCTGCAATATCCAAATCACTAATACCAGTTCTGAAGAGGCTCGCTAACCAAATCCCTGCAAATATCAATAAAACAGAAAAAGTTAGCAGAATCTATCAGCAGCATGGCGCCTACAAACTGGCACACATCAGTGTGCGCCTACAAACTGGCGCACATCAGCAATGCACCTACAAAATGGCGCATATCAGGCGCACATCAGCAATGCGCTTACAAAATGGCGCATATCAGGCGTACATCAGCATTGTGCCTACAAGCAGGCACATATCAGTGTTTGTCACGACCCGGTCCCAATTTCTTGGATCGAATCGGATCATGTCCAGCCTGCACCGTTGTTGAGACGGCGGCAGTAAGCTGTATCACTCATGCAGGTAATCAACAACACAATTCTAATTGCCACAACTTTTAATACTTTGATAATTAAAGACTTGTCCAACACAAGTTTCAAATACAAACCACAACTGAAATAAATATTTGTTTTCCACATAATCATAAACTGGAAATAAATCTAATTAGCAGTCTCCTCATCATCCTCCTCTGGTAGAACAGCCGGGTACAGCTCAGGGTCATAGTAGCTACTTATCAATAGCTCAGTATCGTCCATAGTACCTACGGGGAATCCAGTCAGGAAAGGAGCAAAGTACACTTCATGATAATCCAACAATTGAAATAATAATAGAGTTATGCACTTTTAAACAATTTGAAATAAATAGTTTTCCAGCAGTTAAAACATTGTGATGTGAATAGGCAATGAATATGACCGGAATGGGTTGTACAGTTGTATCCTATTGATACGATATGGCTTATCCCCGTGTGTATGAGGGGTAAGCTAACACAGTCATTATACTACTTTGGATGTGGTCATACTCATTACACTACTCCCCCAGTACCCAATAGTCAATCAGTCAATGCTCTCAGAGAGAGTTCCGTGTTGCATCGTGGTTTAAACTTACAATAAAACGATTACTAAATAATTGGTAAACTAACACAAAATGTACTTGCCTTGGTTTGACTGGATTGGGGAATGTCTCCGAGATTGGAATCAAACTTGTCCTCGAAATCCTACAATCGAGAAGTCTGCCTTAGATTTCCAAAGTTTCCATGCTATATGTGCTAGTTACAATCTCTAAATTTGTCCTAGTCGATTTTTAATCTTTATTATACTATCACAAGCAAAAACTCGATTTTCTGGTGCGTTACATTTAATTATGAAGGAAAAATCACTTTATATTTAATTTCGGGAAAACTTTATATTTATCGGTTTATTGGCGAAACTTGGTATTTTTATAATTATATAATAAAATTACATTTTTTTCTTTAAATGAGAAAAGCATGAATTAAATATTACAAACTTGAAATTGTAATGTGATGAAACATTATTATTTTCTTTTTGTAAAATAAATAATTTATTATATTTTATTACGCATTCACGACAGAACATTAGCCAGAAAACAAAACAAAATAAAAGAATACTAAACTATTACAAATTACACACAACAGAAATAAATAGGCTTATGCCCTTACAGACCATTTTACATGAATTTAAATAAGAAGAAAAACATTTGTTAGTCTCTAAAAAATTATCCTACAAATTAATCACAAAATAAAACTAGTAATTAAATTAAATTAATTTCGAGTCTCAAACTTTGGTCCAATCGTCAAAATAGCTAATGCCTCAACGTCCGGAAACCCCGGTTTCGTTTGCATTTAGCTCGGGCCCATGGACCAGTACAGTCGTCGCCCAAAATCCAATTTATAAATATTTTCGAAAACCGATTTGAAATCCATTTGTATAATTTTTATAAAAATTTGGGCAGCATTCCTTCTATATTTGGAACAACCCAATACTGGAAAAATGCGCCAACAACACCAAAATATTTATCCCAAACCAAGGAATAACCACTAAAATTTATTTCATCCACAAAATATATAAAAATCCAATTCACAGAACGTTTCCGAAGAGAATTCGAAAAACCCGAAATTAACTCGAAAAATCCACAGAACCATTCCAACTCAAAACCAACTCAAAACTAAAGCCACATAATCCATTTCCTAAATGGAATTAGGAAAACCAAACCATAGAAATATTCCGAGAAACTCACAGAACGTTTCCGAAAGGATTTCGGACAATCTGAAACCAAAAATCATAATAATTCTAACCGATTCCCATTGCGGAATCAGGGACCGAAATCATCATAGACTACAGAACAGAAACGAGGACAACGGAAATATACCTTGGGTTGCTCGGTTAGAGATCTCAGGTGAAAATGGGAGAAAGAAATACGCAGCCAGCGGAGAATCGCCTGGGACAGCGAAAACCGGGACCGCGGGAAGCACGGGAATGAACCAGACAGCGGATCCGGATATCGGGGACCTGCAAAAACATGGGAAACTCTGCGAGGGGCGCTGTCGGGTCGGGGAGCAGTCGAGGGGGTTCGGCCGGGGAGTTGCGGCCTAGGGCTCGTACGGGAGGCGGAGCCGCGGGCTGGCGTGGTGCTGGACGCGGTCGGGGGTGCTGTAGTCGAGGAGACTCAGACGGGGCTGGGTGTCCGGCGGAGGTGGGGCAGCGGATCTCGCCGGAGAACGTCGGGCTCGGCTAGGGCTGGGTTTGGGGAAAAAGTTTGGGGTGAGTGTGGAGAAGAATAAGGATGGATGAGGTTTATATAGGAAGAAATCGGGGGTTTCGGAAGATGAATGGAAGAGTCGCCGGCGGTTGGAAGCCGAGAAGCTCGGAAGTTTCGAACAAGAAAGGGCTCGGCCGTTTGGAAAAAAATAGCAGCTCTGCCTTTAATGAGATGATAGTTTAGTAAAAGAATTTATTTTGGCTGAGTGAATAAATGGAAAGAGTGAGAGAGTTTAAAAAAAATTTAAAAGGAAAAATATTAAATTTTCTTTTCTTTTTGAAAAACTCAATTAATAATATTTCAATTAATGATTTCGAAAACCAAGATTTGCTTGGATTCGAACTTGGGTTCGGAAACAGGTCCGGGACTCAGAAACAGGTTCAGGACAGGTCTGGTCCAACTCAATATTCCAGAAAAATAATTTTTTTTCTAAAATATGAAAATGATAATAATAAATAGCAACAATTTATAAGTAAAATTTTTACGGGTTTTGACTAAACTCTAAAATTTCAGAAATAATTATTTTTTCTAAAAGTACACTTTCCTAAATAATGATTTATAATAATAATTAGCTAATTTAAATTATTCAATTAATTAACTAAAAGTTTATGGGTTTCACAACCTTTCCTCCTTAGAAAATTTTGTCCTCGAAATTAAAGAATAGGGTTAGGAATTACCTCAGGTCTCAAACAAGTACGGGTACTGCTCCCGCATCTCATCTTCTCGTTCCCAGATAGACTCGCCTGGAGAGTTGTGCCTCCACATAACTCTGACTATGGGAGTCACCGAAGTTCTGGTCCTCTTCTCGCCTCTGTCCAAAATTGCCACTGGCTTCTCTGGCATGGTGAGGCTGGGTCCAATCTCTAGCTCTGAATGGTCCAAGATGTGACTCGGATCCGGGATGTAGTGTCTGAGCTGCAAAACGTGGAAGACGTTGTGCACGCCCTCAAGATTAGCTGGTAGAGCTAACCGATATGCTACTTCTCCAACTCGACTCAAAACTTCAAATGGTCCGATATATCTGGGACTCAACTTTCCAGCTCTGCCAAATCGGATAGTTCCTCTGGTAGGTGAAATCTTCATAAAGATACTATCTCCTTCTTCAAACTCCAGTGGTCGACGACTGCTATCTGCCCAATGCTTCTGTCTGTCTTGGGCAATCCTGAGCTTGTCCCTGAAACTTTTACCTTTTCTGCTGCTCAGTCACCATTTGAGGTCCAAGCAGTACTCTTTCTCCTACGTCATCCCAAGCAAGTAGAGTGCGGCAACGACATCCATAAAGAGCTTCAAATGGTGTCATACCGATGCTAGCTTGGTAGCTGTTGTTGTAAGAGAACTCTACCAAGTGCAAATAGTCTTTCCAAGACCCTCCAAATTCCAAGACGCAAGATCTCAACATGTCTTCAAGCGTCTGGATTCTCCTCTCTGATTGTCCGTCAGTTTAGGGATGGTAGGCTGTGCTGAACTTCAGTTTTGTTCCCAAGCTGTCATGCAAACTCTTCCAAAAGTGAGAGGTAAATCTAGTATCTCGGTCAGATACAAAACTTACCGGTACTCCATGAATTCGGTAGATGTGTCTCATGTACAGTGCTGCCAACTTTTCGGTGGATAGACCAACCTTGAAGGGGATAAAGTGAGCTGACTTCGTCAGTCGGTCCACAATAACCTGTAGGTCCTAAAAAATCAAGTTGTACACATCAACAAAGTTATGAAGATCAAGAAATGAATCTTTTAAATGAACTGCGCAGACATCAGTTTGCACAGGAAACAGACTGCGCATACTAGATTGCGCACACTCCCAAGCGTGCAGGCTGACGTGGCAGATCATCATCATTACCTGACACAAATCAAATCTTCTGACAGCTGACAGCACAAAGAACGAGGCGACCATTCGTTTAATCGTGCAGTACGGCGCTCGAGGACAGCTGGCAGCGCAATCCATGTTGGCGCAATTCATGTTGGCGCAATCTATGTTGGCGCAATCCATTCCTGCGCAGTCCAAGTCTGTACAAACCAATGCTAGCGCAATTTAGGTTGCGCATTTTATCAACACAACTGACAAAGTATATGTGGCATTCATGCCATCAATTGCTCATTACGTGGCAACCGTCTACACACGATCATGCGCAATTCAATCAAAAGTTGCCATGTGTCCAAGACAGTTGGCCCTTGATCCAGTAACTGCCTACGCAGTCCACTGTTGCACAATCCAATTACTGCGCAAACCATCCTGCGCAGTCCAGAATAACTAAAAGTTAGTTATTTCTCAGAACTCTATAAATAGAGTTTCAAGTCTCCATTCAAGAAAAAAGATATCAGAGATCAGAGATCAGACTTCAAATTTCAGAGAGTTCAGGAGTTCTTGCCCAAGTGCTGCTGTATTCTTTCGAGGCTTTTGTTTCAACTTTCGAGGCTTTTTGCCTTCAATTCCAGAGTTGTTTTCAACTTCAGAGGCTCTGTCTTCAAAGTTCACATCGTCCAAGGGATAAAGCAATCGTCATCTAGATTGGATTCCTACAGTTGTACCATTCCCAGAATTCAAATTGTAATCTTTTACAAAGTTTGTATTAATAAAGTTTTACACTTTTGTTTTTGCAAACAAAATGGCGACTCTGCTGGGGACGACTTTCTCCTCCGATGAGGAAGTGACAACTCAATGTGACGTAGCGTCTATCGGAAAGACGCAGAAGACACTGGTTGTGAAGATCAACCAGACAGCCTACGAGGCTATGATCAACTCTAAGACCACTCCTCGCACTGCAATCACTTCTGCCACAAGCAAAGTGCGCCCAGTGTGGGTCCCAAAGACTGCAGCACAGTCCATTGATGCTGCCAGCAAGACTTCTGCGCAGTCTGCTATCAAGACTGCTGCACAGTCCAAAGCTTCTGTCATCAAGACTGCTGCACAATCTGTCTCTGCTACTGCTGCGTAATCTGCTATTGCCAGTACACAGAAGATATCATATGCTGCCTTAGCCAAGTATAAGACTCCTATGCCCCTAGCACAATTGGCTGCCATTCTGTCTGCGCAGTCCAATGCTCCAACATCCAGAGTCCACCCTAAGCACTCTGTAGCAAGAACTCCTGATGCGCAAACCACAATTTCTGTGGCCAAAACCAGTACGCTATCCATTCATACGCAAACTGCTCCTGCGCAATCCAAGAGTGACAGCCTTTTGGCTAAACTCTCTTCTTCTTATAACAAGGGGAAAAGCTCTGCTCCTCTTCCCAAATACACTGTTGCTCCTGTGCAATCTACTGGGGGTAGTCCTTTGGCTATTCCTCTTCCTCTTCAAAACAAAGGAAAAGGCCTGTTGGTCTTTTCTCAAACTTTCTTGTCCTATGACTTGGAAGACAATAGAGGGAAACGCTCTTTAGCTAACCCTTCTTCACAAAACAAAGGAAAAGGCCCTTTAGTCTTTTCTCAATTTTCTTCAGTTTTTACCAAAGAAGATCAATCTGAACGTGCCTCGGCACTAATCAGTACTAGAACTCTTTCAAACAAGGATTCTTCTTTCCTTTATGACAAGAGAACTTGTACTGACCAAAGAGGTATTCTGCCTACCCCGGTAGCAGAATTCCAGGACCTCCCAACTCTCAAAATTTCTCGTTCCAGGCAAGGAAAACTGCTAGTGTCTCAAACAGAAACTCCTGGGGGTGAGTTTACAGATCTAAGGACTTATCTCAACAGACCCACTTCGGTGAAACGCAAACAGCCAATGCCGAAGACCAAACATCATCAAAAACAAATCTCCAGGGTTAAAAATCCTGACACTTATGCCAATGAAGTTAGCACTTCCCTGTACACTCAAGGGACTAAACATTTGAAGAATCGGAATCATGTTCCGAACATTATCAAAGAATAGATCCCTCAGAGTTTTTCTCGTCCTGCTGTTGTTCCCGATCTCCGAGAACATCTCAGACAAAAATGAGACAATGTTTCAACACCTTCAGTTCAACCATCTGATCATCATTGCAATCACAAAGTCATCATCCAATGCTGTTGTCAAACAACAAAACGATCTGTCTTCGATCGTCTGACTTTTATTAAATCTGAAGCTATGTCAGAAGAAGATGAAGTCTTGTATGCTTCTATCAACATGACTTCCCGAGATACTGGGGGTAGAAGATGCTCTAAGAATGGCAAACCTCGCAAGCCAAGCCAGCGGTATTTAGATTTACTTCAAGAATCCTCTGAAGGAGTGTTTCGGCATACCCGTTCTCGAAGCCGAGATACAATCGGTCAAAGGAATCTTCCTCAAAACCCTTCAGGTTATCTTCCTACTTCTCATTCAGGAGATGACTCTTTCTCTGACTATGATGCATACAGCGAAAGCTCTGAACAGACAGTGTCTTCCACTGTACCAAGAGAAGTGACAGCTTATGTTGTCAATGAAGATCCAGATGCTTCAACTTCTATAAATCAAGAACAAAGAATTATTGTACTGGAAGACAAGCTAAAGACCATGGCTGAAATGGTCGCCAGTATGCATTCTATCATTGTGGCACAATATGCTACACCACCGACTGTACCTACTGCGAGTCCAGAGATCATAGCATCTTCAGTACCTGCCAATACTGGGCTGGGGGTAGTGTCTCCTCAAATGCCTCATGTACAAGTACAAGTTCAAACTACACCTAGTCAGTCAGAAGCTGGGGGTAGTGCTTACAATACTGTTCCTCCTCCTATCACTCTTACTCAACCTGCTCCTTCTTCGTCATCTGAAGATGCTAATGAAGCTGTCAAACTCTTGCGAACTCAGTTCGAAGCTTTCAAAGAGAAAGACAACTTGCAAAGATTGGGGATCAAGCAACCCTATCCAGTTGAATGGAAAGAAGTTCCGTTCCCACCAAAGTACAAGATTCCAACAATCTCTTTGTTTGACGGCAGTACTTCTCCTAGTTAGTTCATCAATCATTTTGAGGTAATGACCGTTCAACTCCAGCCAAATGACGCTCTTCTTATCAGAGTGTTCGTCGGTTGTTTAGCCGGCGTAGCATATGACTGGTACAGAAGTTTGCCCGATGGTTGTATCACTTCCTTCTCAGGTCTCAAACAAATCTTCCTGAAATGGTTCTATGAAGGATTCAACGACATGACTATGTCGGCTCTCAACAAAATCAAACAGAAACACAATGAAATGGCTGAGAGTTTCATCGAACGGTTCTGCCGTGAAGCCTTGAAGATGCCTCCCGGAACTCCAGCTGCTGTCACTATTGATACTTGTAAGGCAAATCTTTTGCCTATCATCAGTATGTGGACAGGATCTACTCAGTTCCAAGATTGGCCCTCATTCATTGTCAATGCCAAAGCTGCGGAAGTGAGTACCGAGAAGTTCAAGCAATTGGGGGTACAAATGTCTAATCCCGATAGAGATGAACACCAGACATCAGGTGGTGGCAACCGCCAGAACAACCGCAAAGCAAAAGAGACTTTGAACATCAATCTGAACAAGAATAAAGAGTCTCTAGCTGTTAATGTAGCTCCGCCTACATCCACTTCCACTCCTTCTGTACCTCCACCGAAGGAACCTCGTCCGAAAGTAGAATATTCCTTCGACGAGAATGATACTGCAAGCATTTTTGATTGCTTACTCAAAAGCAACAAAATTCAGCTTCCAGATCCAAAGAAACCTGATGAAGTCGGTAAGACAGATCATCCTAAATATTGTGTTTACCACAGGTTCATTGGACATCCTACTCGAGCATGCTACGTGCTCAAAGGCAAAATTCAAGAGCTTGTCAATGCTGGTGTCGTCACTCTTCAACAAGATGAGAAGACTGTTACTGCAAACTTGGTTTCGGTCCAGTTTGGTGACTTTCCTCCGCAGATGGTACAGTACGGTGTCATTCCTATTCCTAAAACTACTCTTGAGATTGAGAATCTCCCGCCTCCATCAAGTGAAGGTCTTGTTCCCTTGTCTCTTGACAACGGCAAAATTATGTGGATCCATCCAGATCTTGTTTCGGAGTTCGAAGTGCCCTCTTCTTCTAAGAAGAAAGACCGCTCCAAAAGCAAAACAAAGATTTGCAACATGGTGTCTTTTGACCCTATAGTTGACGAAAAAATTCTGCTAGGCACCAGATCAGGAGAAGCTTACTTGAAGGAGTATCCTGAAGCTCAAGAGGATCCTGTCTCTTCTTCTGAACCTGTTCCAGTACAATCTACTTCCTCTGAAGAGATTCCTTCCACATCCTCACCAGTTGTAGTACCTATTCCTCCCAAGCCGGTGGTTGCTGACAAAGGCAAGCAACAAGTCCGCTTTGACAAGCCCCTGAAGAAATCATCTCCTACAGGACTTGAAAAGCCGTACAATTTTGATATATTGGCTCAACTAGCCAATACACCGGCTAGGCTATCAATCTTCGAGCTCTTGCGCCTTTCCAAGGAGACTCGAGAAACTCTAAGTGAAGCACTGATGTAAGCTGAAACTTGCTTAACTCTTCTCAATAAGCCAGAATCAGAACCAGTCTCTTGCTGTCATTGTCATAGTGTCCTGGATTTGATTCCAAATATCACTTTCACTCAGGATGATATACTGCTGGAGGATAATAGACATGATCGTCCTCTCTACTATACAGGATATGTCGATTCGATGAAAGTCGATCGTATCTTGATAGATCCAGGGTCTGCTCTCAGCATCATGCCAAAGACGATGTTGGATGCATTGAAGATACCAGTTCATAGTCTTTCAAGTACAATCACTACTATCTTGGGATTCAACCAAGAAAGAAGTGAACCTTTGGGTAAGATTCGCCTAAAACTCCAAATAGGCAATCTTCGCACAAAGGTGACCTTCTATATCATCGATAATCATGGTTGTTCTTACAACGCTCTTCTGGAAAGACCCTTCCTCCATGAACACAATGTTGTTCCATCAACTCTTCATCAATGCTTTAAATATGTTGATGACAAAGGACAAGTTCACAAAGAAGTTGCAGACCTTTATCCTTTCAAGGGTGTCGAAGCATATTGCAACGACGCTCGTATGTACAAGGAGGAATTTATGAAAGTGGTATTGGCCATGGATACTGAAGAAGACCAAGAAGCAGTGCCCAAAGACACTCTTATTATACCTGTCAAAGGACGTGTTTCCCATCCTCAGTCTTCTAAACTACTGGCTATTCACTTGCCAATCCAGAGGCAATCTATTGATGGCGATCAAGATAAAAGGGAGCTCACCTCTTCTGAGCCACTTGTTATCGACTTACGTCGTAACAAGGACAAAAAGCAGCTCACTTCTTCTGAGCCACTTGTTATCGATTTATCTCATAACAAGAAGAAAAGGGAGCTCACCTCCTCTGAGCCGCTTGTTATCGACCTCCGTCGTAACAAGGATAATCCTTCTCCACGTTCTTCTTTTCCCCTTCTTGTAATCAATCTGACCAAGCCTGCTAAGGCTAAAGGTCCTGCTGTAAATACAGATGTACAAATTAATGAAAAAGCATCTACTTTCCAGTATACTGATATTATTTATCATACTAAATGCTATTTGGATATGTTAGATAGCTTCAAATCATTTACAATGGAAGTTGTGTCACGACCCGCACCCTAGAGTAAGGGCACGAGAAGTGGGTACGTCCAGCCTACGCCGCAGTGTCGGCGGTAGAACGATGTCCTAGGTTACTATCTAATCAACAACTCACGCAATTATATAATGTACTTGTCAAAATCTCAACTCCGAACGGAGGACAAGTATAGATATAATGAAATCTTAATCACAGTCTAAGCGCGATAAGATAACACAGAAGTTTATAACTAAAAGTAAATAACAACATTTATAAACTACTAAATAATAATATCTCAAACAAACTCAAAAACAAACTCGTATCTCAAGTTATTACAATTCAAGTTCTAAAACATGAAAAACTAAACCAAGTCTACTAGCTAGTCTCCCGATCACTCCTGAGTGTCAGGGCCAAAGGTAGCTAAGCCATCTCCTGCTCCAAGACAAGTAGGGCAAATGTCCTCAGGACAATCATCTGTAATATTTTCAACAGGTCCAGTCAGGACAGGAACGAGTACATTTCATCAAAAAATTCCAAGTAAATGACATAGAACTATAAAGCAGTTATAGACAGTTGTATTGATGAATATGGCAGTTTATGTTCAGGTGATGGTAAGAAAAACAGATAAAGTGCAAGGAAAGTAAATAACTAAACAAGAGGAGAATCATATCAAGGAAGACTGTAAAATATAATCTAGCTGAACTAGAGTAACATAATGAGTTCAGATGTACAATATAAGTCGAGTGTAATCCCAAAGTGAGTCTAATACATGATGAGTCGAATGTAATTCTAATCATTGTTCTAATAAGGTGATTCGAATAAGATGATGCGAATAGTGATTCGAATAAGGTGATATGAATAGTGATTCGAATAATAATCAGACAATGATTCGAATAAATTCTCCAAGTGTGTTTTAAAATACCGAGATCGACATGTAAACGGCTGTAGGTAATACGGCACACCACACACTCGCGAAGTGTGTGATGGCTATCGTTCGAATATAATGCACAGAGGGGTGATTCGAATAGGGGGATATGTCTACATGTCTAATCAGTATTTCCCCGTCCAGTCTAATACAAATGAATCCGTAATCCAACACATAAGACGAATACAAGTCCAACCAACATATGAAGATACGAATAGGGTGATTCGAATAGTGATTCGTATGGTGATTCGTATGATGATTCGAATAATAGAGGTAAGACAAGTAAGTATATGTGTCGCATACATGGATTCAGAAAAATACGTGTTTGTAACAGAGAATCACATACAGCTAACTAGAACTGAAGTACAGTAATTGACAAGTAAATAAAAGAACTATCAGAGAATGTACTCGCCTGATACTCTGAAAAGAGTAATAAAATATCAGATGTCTGCACCGGAGTCACAAAGTCCTAAATAGAGCAGTATGGGTTATGACATATTTAAAATAAGATAAATGAAGTCTACGATGCAATCTATATGATTCTAAGTCAATTCTAGGTCAAAGTCAACTCTAAGTCAAACTTGGTCAACTGTCTAGGTCAAACTAGGTCGAGCCCTAGCCCAACAAGTCTAATAAGTCTCACTAGGCCTAACCAAGCCTAGTCTAGCAATCACACACCAATCACAAGGCTATACAAGCTAAACACAAACCACACATCAAGGCACATCCACATTTTGGTTATTTATTATGGAGTTTATATATAGCTATATGTATATGTGATTCATATATTTACAACATTTTACAATGAGAGCAAGTTAAAGAGGGAACTAGCATGTAAGGCTATGTGTGTGAACATGGAGGTGAAATGGAAGGCATAGGCTATACTATCTATATGTTAATTACATCTCAAACATGTTAACACAACAAATTATATATATAATGTATATTATATAGGTATTCAATTTAGGCACTCTATATGAAGCTTACAATATTAGGCATTCATGAACTATATATATATAGTACATAACTTTTATGTACATACATGCATACATTAACTCATTTATCAAGTATTTCCTTCATGACATACATGTTCCCATAATCACATTATTATATATCATACATAGGGAAACATGTATAGCAGTGTCTATAGGAATCAGTCCTAGGTTCTCATGTGTAGGGATCACATATGTGTGTATGTGTAATAATTCATATTTCAGTTAGCATGTTTCATTTGAAGATACAAAATCTCAGGTTTTTTTTCCCACTACAACTAATCTCAGTTTTCAAGTTTAAACTCAGTTTACATTAATGAATGAACTCTCAGAATTCATACTTGAACCTATTCAATATCAGTTTTTACACAAAAACCCCATTTGCAGTCATGCATATATGAATCCAATTTGAATGCCAAGCCAGTCAAGGCAAGTGTCAACATGTTGGAAAACAATATATCTAGTGTCTCAGGTTTGTTTAAACAGGGAAATCTCAGGATCTCAGGAAAGTAAGAACAATTGACATGTCATTTCTATAAGGTAAAATCAGTTTTACTTCTCAGGTTTTACTGGAGTTTCCAGGATTCCTATTTAGGTAAATCTCAGGTTTGTTTAACAGTTATATATAAAAAAAACAGTTTGAATATCAATGACAAATGGAAAAACCCAAATAACAATCAATTGAAAAACTCAAACTAATTTCAATTCCCAAATCTCAGTTTTAACATAACTGAAACATGAACTTCCATTTCAACCAAAAATAATTCACAGGATATCTAGTGCACTCAGTGTCTTGTATGTATGACAGGAATTCTCAGGAAAAATATGGCAATTGTGTGTACACAGGACAGCCAAGTACATCTCAGGTTCTCCCATTTCAGTTCAATGGAATTTCAGGTTCAACTACATTGGAATGTATTCTCAGTTATCATTGGTGTTCTCAGGTTTTACATTTCAGAGATTTGAATCCTAGATTTCAGTTCATGGATTAAACATGGGAAAAATAACACAAATCAATTTTTAAAAAGAGAAGGGAAGTTCAGGAATTTAAAGTGAACCAATAGAAATTAATTCAATGTAATGACAGTTGGCTAAAGCATGAATGGATTAACATGGCCATATGGGCATACTTTTCAGTCTACAAGCTAGAGTAAATCTCAGAGTTTCACATTAATCTCAGGAATCTCATTTCTCAGTGTGTGTGTGTGAATGATCTGTGTTATAGAAATAATCTCAGGAATTTCTCAGGTTCAAAATGAACTCAGATTTTAGTTTACATGGCAATGTTGGATACATGTGAACATAGCATTTATACATTGAACATTATAAATCTAAACCCATAGATAATCACTGTACCTCAATAAACTACAACTCTGAAATTAAAACAAGTATCAGTTCACAACATTCAGTTATCATTCCATTTACCTGTCAGTTCAAATCGAACCCAACTTACATGAACACCCTATTTAAAGTGTGCAGTTGTGTTTCAGGTGTATGGGCATGATTGTGTACATGTGAGAGATGTCCCCGTGTTCCTCAAACAGACACAAGTGTCCAACAGACCAAGAATTAAGTATCAGAAAAAAAATAGTGAAACAGTGGTGTCGTGCGGCCATGTCGATGCTTCGTGGACACGACACAGCTCACATGGAGCCACGTGTTCGTGTCCACATGTAGCCCAAGTATAGGGCTACACGTTCGACACCCTGACACGTCACCACGACGTGTCCAGGGGTGACACGAAGCCCGTATCAGTGAGTAAAAACTGTGCGTGCACAGTGTGTGCGTGACCCGTGCGAGATCGAGAACTCCCTCGATACTCGATCTCATCTCGTAAAACTTTGTGGGTAGGATGTCAGCGATTGCCCCTCGGTGTTGACCAAATTTGGTCGGGTCTCGTGTCGTGTCCAGTGAGAACTGGACACGAGGTAGCAGGACAGTGCACAGTGCTGTGCACAGCGTGTTCGTGTCCAATTTGGACACGGACACGACACGGCCTCGTGCTCAGTGATGGTGTTCTGTGATCTACATCTATAGGGCTAGAAATTTGTGTAATTAGTTTTCAAAAATATTAACATTTAATTGGTAGAGGCAATTCATCAAACACCTATATTAAAACCTAGATACGTGTCCGATACGGACACCAAACCCAAACCAATTTCTACCAAACTCAGCCTATAGGTCCCTGGTACCTAGATGCATGCATCCATGAAGAGAAATCACAAATTTAACTATGTATGAGGGCATTTACCTATTGAGTGAAAACTCAATGAAAACCTAGAATATGGGGGGTGTCCTCTTCACTTGGGGGTGCCAAATGCTTGTGCAACCTTGCTAGCTAGCTCCCCTTAGCATCCTCATCAGTAGGGGATTCCAATGTAAGAAATTTGGCTCAATTTGGAGTTGATTTGGATATTTGGGGAAAAGTTTAGGGAAGAACACAAAGGAGGCAAATAAAATGAATTAAAAATGGTACAAATGGTTAATGTGTTGCATTTATAGGGGGGGAATTGTGTGATGGCTGTTGAAAACATTAGGGTTAGGGTTTAGGATGAGTGGCTAAGGTTTCTCCAACAAATTCTAAGGCTTCCTATTGGTTAAGGCTTCTTTTCACAAATATCTCAAAAGTAAATATCTTTCCTAATAATATCTAGATATTACACTAATGTGATTACTTAATTGAAATCCTCTAACTTAGCTTCTAGGATCATGGTTAACATCTAGATTAGGCTAACTTCTAGGTCAAGTCTCAACAATGTAACTAACACATATTAAATTAATATAATTCACAATTTCACCAAAGTGTCAAAATGACCAAAATACCCCTAGGCTTAAATGTAGAAATTTGAAATCCTAAACACATGATTAGGTCTCGTTGGTCATGATTAGTCTTCTAGGTCATGCATGACTAAGGTTACACTAGCAAAACACCAATGTCATATTTCACCAATTAAATAGTTTTAAAATAACTAAAAATTACTAAAAATCATATCATGACTTAAATATCATTATTAAATGATTTAAAATACAAAAGTTCAAAATTACCCTCATTTAGAAAAACTGGGTGTTACAAGTCTACCTCCCTTAGAAGAACTTCGTCCTCGAAATTAAGATGATCGTACTCCTGCTAGGTCAAACCCCCAAATCAAACAAGGTCAGATAATATACAAAACTCTGTCCTACTGGTCGTGATTCCACAGTCTCGAACAGGGTAACTACGCTATCTAGCATATCACAATCATATCCTGGCAGGTACTAATGGAAATCACACATGAAGGTGAAAGAAGGACAAGAAAGACAGACCTGCTAACCCGTCACCCATAGCGTCGGTCTACTCGACTGTCAGTACAAAAGCCCTGCCCCTCTGGGGTATATCCTTCTGATGGTGCAGGGCACGGTACTGCGCTATAGGTGGCCTAGCTCCCTCTATATAATCCATGATACTCGAGTATCATCCACACTGATATTCTATTTCATCATACTAGGGCACCATCTATATGGTATCTATCCTGTAATTTGATAATCATACCCGTCTATCCAGAACCATGTCACCAGAATCCTCGTCACACCAGTAAGTATGGCTGCGATAATCCATAGAGTCCATAACTAATGTATATACCTCTAGAATCATGGTATTTTAAAATTTTCGCATTGCCGCTAGCTTGGCTGCGAAAACTTTAAATTCCCACACCCGAGAACTATATCCAAAATCAGACTCTATCTCATCGCCCAACCAGCTGATATGGCAGTAAAAGACTCTTGATTCCATGACAGAGGCAACCTAGCCCATAATGTTATCTTGGTAGAAAATCAAGTCAATAAGAAATACCAAGAATCAAATTCAACGATGAATCAAGGAAGATAGACAGATACTGTCAGAATCGAATTTCGAGATAGTTTAAATAAGATTCTTAAGGGTCATCCAGGAATCTTCTCAAGTAGTCCTAACTGTGATTGAGCACTCTCTCAACTAAGCCTATTTCTTAGTTCCTATCGTAGGCTGTAGTGATACTCTAGTTCGAATACCACTACATAAACTCGACCTGCATGGGCTACCACTAAAAACGTGTCACGACCCGTACCCTAGAGTAAGGGCACGAGAAGTGGGTACGTCCAGCCTACGCCGCAGTGTCGGCGGTAGAACGCTGTCCTAGGTTACTATCTAATCAACAACTCACGCAATTATATAATGTACTTGTCAAAATCTCAACTCCGAACGGAGGACAAGTATGGATATAATGAAATCTCAATCACAGTCTAAGCGCGATAAGATAACACAGAAGTTTATAACTAAAAGTAAATAACAACATTTATAAACTACTAAATAATAATATCTCAAACAAACTCAAAAACAAACTCGTATCTCAAGTTATTACAATTCAAGTTCTAAAACATGAAAAACTAAACCAAGTCTACTAGCTAGTCTCCCGATCACTCCTGAGTGTCAGGGCCAAAGGTAGCTAAGCCATCTCCTGCTCCAAGGCAAGTAGGGCAAATGTCCTCAGGACAATCATCTGTAATATTTTCAACAGGTCCAGTCAGGACAGGAACGAGTACATTTCATCAAGAAATTCCAAGTAAATGACAGAGAACTATAAAGCAGTTATAGACAGTTGTATTGATGAATATGGCAGTTTATGTTCAGGTGATGGTAAGAAAAACAGATAAAGTGTAAGGAAAGTAAATAACTAAACAAGAGGAGAATCATATCAAGGAAGACTGTAAAATATAATCTAGCTGAACTAGAGTAACATAATGAGTTCAGATGTACAATATAAGTCGAGTGTAATCCCAAAGTGAGTCTAATACATGATAAGTCGAATGTAATTCTAATCATTGTTCTAATAAGGTGATTCGAATAAGATGATGCGAATAGTGATTCGAATAAGGTGATACGAATAGTGATTCGAATAATAATCAGACAATGATTCGAATAAATTCTCCAAGTGTGTTTTAAAATACCGAGATCGACATGTAAACGGCTGTAGATAATACGGCACACCACACACTCGCGAAGTGTGTGATGGCTATCGTTCGAATATAATGCACAGAGGGGTGATTCGAATAGGGGGATATGTCTACATGTCTAATCAGTATTTCCCCGTCCAGTCTAATACAAATGAATCTGTAATCCAACACATAAGACGAATACAAGTCCAACCAACATATGAAGATACGAATAGGGTGATTCGAATAGTGATTCGTATGGTGATTCGTATGATGATTCGAATAATAGAGGTAAGACAAGTAAGTATATGTGTCGCATACATGGATTCAGAAAAATACGTGTTTGTAACAGAGAATCACATACAGCTAACTAGAACTGAAGTACAGTAATTGACAAGTAAATGAAAGAACTATCAGAGAATGTACTCGCCTGATACTCTGAAAAGAGTAATGAAATATCAGATGTCTGCACCGGAGTCACAAAGTCCTAAATAGAGCAGTATGGATTATGACATATTTAAAATAAGATAAATGAAGTCTACGATACAATCTACATGATTCTAAGTCAATTCTAGGTCAAAGTCAACTCTAAGTCAAACTTGGTCAACTGTCTAGGTCAAACTAGGTCAAGCCCTAGCCCAACAAGTCTAATAAGTCTCACTAGGCCTAACCAAGCCTAGTCTAGCAATCACACACCAATCACAAGGCTATACAAGCTAAACACAAACCACACATCAAGGCACATCCACATTTTGGCTATTTATTATGGAGTTTATATATAGCTATATGTATATGTGATTCATATATTTACAACATTTTACAATGAGAGCAAGTTAGAGAGGGAACTAGCATGTAAGGCTATGTGTGTGAACATGGAGGTGAAATGGAAGGCATAGGCTATACTATCTATATGTTAATTACATCTCAAACATGTTAACACAACAAATTATATATATAATGTATATTATATAGGTATTCAATTTAGGCACTCTATATGAAGCTTACAATATTAGGCATTCATGAACTATATATATAGTACATAACTTTTATGTACATACATGCATCCATTAACTCATTTATCAAGCATTTCCTTCATGACATACATGTTCCCATAATCACATTATTATATATCATACATAGGGAAACATGTATAGCAGTGTCTATAGGAATCAGTCCTAGGTTCTCATGTGTAGGGATCACATATGTGTGTATGTGTAATAATTCATATTTCAGTTAGCATGTTTCATTTGAAGATACAAAATCTCAGGGTTTTTTTCCCACTACAACTAATCTCAGTTTTCAAGTTTAAACTCAGTTTACATTAATGAATGAACTCTCAGAATTCATACTTGAACCTATTCAATAACAGTTTTTACACAAAAACCCCATTTGCAGTCATGCATATATGAATCCAATTTGAATGCCAAGCCAGTCAAGGCAAGTGTCAACATGTTGGAAAACAATATATCTAGTGTCTCAGGTTTGTTTAAACAGGGAAATCTCAGGATCTCAGGAAAGTAAGAACAGTTGACATGTCATTTCTATAAGGTAAAATCAGTTTTACTTCTCAGGTTTTACTGGAGTTTCCAGGATTCCTGTTTAGGTAAATCTCAGGTTTGTTTAACAGTTATATATAAAAAAAATAGTTTGAATATCAATGACAAATGGAAAAACCCAAATAACAATCAATTGAAAAACTCAAACTAATTTCAATTCCCAAATCTCAGTTTTAACATAACTGAAACATGAACTTCCATTTCAACCAAAAACAATTCACAGGATATCTAGTGCACTCAGTGTCTTGTATGTATGACAGGAATTCTCAGGAAAAATGTGGCAATTGTGTGTACACAGGACAGCCAAGTACATCTCATGTTCTCCCATTTCAGTTCAATGGAATTTCAGGTTCAACTACATTGGAATGTATTCTCAGTTATCATTGGTGTTCTCAGGTTTTACATTTCAGAGATTTGAATCCTAGATTTCAGTTCATGGATTAAACATGGGAAAAATAACACAAATCAGTTTTTAAAAAGAGAAGGGAAGTTCAGGAATTTAAAGTGAACCAATAGAAATCAATTCAATGTAATGACAGTTGGCTAAAGCATGAATGGATTAACATGGCCATATGGGCATACTTTTCAGTCTACAAGCTGGAGTAAATCTCAGAGTTTCACATTAATCTCAGGAATCTCATTTCTCAGTGTGTGTGTGTGAATGATCTGTGTTATAGAAATAATCTCAGGAATTTCTCAGGTTCAAAATGAACTCAGATTTTAGTTTACATGGCAATGTTGGATACATATGAACATAGCATTTATACATTGAACATTATAAATCTAAACCCATAGATAATCACTGTACCTCAATAAACTACAACTCTAAAATTAAAACAAGTATCAGTTCACAACATTCAGTTATCATTCCATTTACCTGTCAGTTCAAATTGAACCCAACTTACATGAACACCCTATTTAAAGTGTGCAGTTGTGTTTCAGGTGTGTGGGCATGATTGTGTACATGTGAGAGATGTCCCCGTGTTCCTCAAACAGACACAAGTGTCCAACAGACCAAGAATTAAGTATCAGAAAAAATAGTGAAACAGTGGTGTCGTACGGCCATGTCGATGCTTCGTGGACACGACACAGCTCACATGGAGCCACGTGTTCGTGTCCACATGTAGCCCAAGTATAGGGCTACACGTTCGACACCCTGACACGTCACCACGGCGTGTCCAGGGGCGACACGAAGCCCGTATCAGTGAGTAAAAACCGTGCGTGCACAGTGTATGCGTGACCCGTGCGAGATCGAGAACTCCCTCGATACTCGATCTCATCTCGTGAAACTTTGTGGGTAGGATGTCAGCGATTGCCCCTCGGTGCTGACCAAATTTGGTCGGGTCTCGTGTCGTGTCCAGTGAGAACTGGACACGAGGTAGCAGGACAGTGCACAGTGCTGTATACAGCGTGTTCGTGTCCAATTTGGACACGGACACGACACGGCCTCGTGCTCAGTGATGGTGTTCTGTGATCTACATTTATAGGGCTAGAAATTTGTGTAATTAGTTTTCAAAAATATTAACATTTAATTGGTAGAGGCAATTCATCAAACACCTATATTAAAACCTAGATACGTGTCCGATACGGACACCAAACACAAACCAATTTCTACCAAACTCAGCCTATAGGTCCCTGGTACCTAGATGCATGCATCCATGAAGAGAAATCACAAATTTAACTATGTATGAGGGCATTTACCTATTGAGTGAAAACTCAATGAAAACCTAGAATAGGGGGGGTGTCCTCTTCACTTGGGGGTGCCAAATGCTTGTGCAACCTTGCTAGCTAGCTCCCCTTAGCATCCTCATCAGTAGGGGATTCCAATGCAAGAAATTTGGCTCAATTTGGAGTTGATTTGGATATTTGGGGAGAAGTTTAGGGAAGAACACAAAGGAGGCAAATAAAATGAATTAAAAATGGTGCAAATGATTAATGTGTTGCATTTATAAGGGGGAAATTGTGTGATGGCTGTTGAAAACATTAGGGTTAGGGTTTAGGATGAGTGGCTAAGGTTTCTCCAACAAATTCTAAGGCTTCCTATTGGTTAAGGCTTCTTTTCACAAATATCTCAAAAGTAAATATCTTTCCTAATAATATCTAGATATTACACTAATGTGATTACTTAATTGAAATCCTCTAACTTAGCTTCTAGGGTCATGGTTAACCTCTAGATTAGGCTAACTTCTAGGTCAAGTCTCAACAATGTAACTAACACATATTTAATTAATATAATTCACAATTTCACCAAAGTGTCAAAAAGACCAAAATACCCCTAGGCTTAAATGTAGAAATTTGAAATCCTAAACACATGATTAGGTCTCCTTGGTCATGATTAGTCTTCTAGGTCATGCATGACTAAGGTTACACTAGCAAAACACCAATGTCATATTTCACCAATTAAATAGTTTTAAAATAACTAAAAATCACCAAAAATCATATCATGACTTAAATATCATTATTAAATGATTTAAAATACAAAAGTTCAAAATTACCCTTATTTAGAAAAACTGGGTGTTACAAGTTGTACAATTTCTTCAAACAGAAGTTTCATGTGAACACCTAAAAGATTCATATCGTATTGTTCCTGCTCACAAAAAAGGCGAACGTCCAATACTTTTTAGTAAAAGACCGGAACAACAATTCAGCTATACGGATGATAGCAAAGTTAACGACACGGGTCATCTTCAATTTTGTCGTTACAGTCAACAATCAAAAGACATCGTCCGAAAGATGGGTTACGACTTCAAGAGCGGCCTCAACTACGGTAAGGGCAGAAAGACTCCTCTCCGTACCGCTGTTCCACAAGGAAAGTCAGAGATGTATTATAGCAGGATCAAAAGAGGTCTCGGATATGCTTCTCCTTCGATGTTATCCCCAGCAGGCTCTGAATCTGATAGTGAGGAGCGTTCTAACTCTTCTGATTCCAGATCATAGGATTTTGACACTAGCATTGGTGAAGTCCATCGTGTGATCGTATCTTCTAATATGGTCTCCGCTGAACTTCCGGAAGGCTATGATAAGGATGTTGAAGAAAATCCTGAAACAGATCCTTGGGCTCAACAGATGGATAATCAGTGGGTACTCCGATTCGAACAAAGAGAACCTCCTACCGAAGATCAATTAGTTCAAATTGATGTAGGAGAAAGCGGGTCACCTCGTCCAATATTCATTAGCAAGAATCTTCCAGAAGCAGATAAGCAAGAGTTAATTCTTCTTATTAAAGAATATATTGATGTCTTTGCCTGGAGTTATGAAGACATGCCAGGACTAGATCCCAAAATTGCTACTCACAAATTGAATATCCTGTCGAATGCAAAACCGGTCAAACAACAACAACGATGATTCAAGCCAGAAATGATGGACGTAATCGACGATGAAGTTAAGAAGCTCATCGCTTGTGGCTTTATTCGAGAAGAACAGCATCCCGATTGGGTAGCCAACGTTGTTCCAGTCCTGAAGAAAATCGGCAAAGTTCGAGTTTGTATTGATTTTCGGGATCTTAATAAAGTATGTCCAAAAGATGAATTTCCTCTTCCTATCACGGACGTCATGATTGACAATACCTGTGGGTTCGAGCGAATATCTTTTATGGATGGATTCTCTGGATATAATCAGATCAGTATGAATCCCGAAGATGAAAAACACACATCTTTCCGCACTCCTCGGGGAGTCTATTGCTACACAGTGATGCCATTTGGTCTCAAGAACGCTGGTGTAACTTACAAACGAGCTATGAGTACCATTTTCAGAGAACATCTTCGTAAAACAGTTGAATGTTATGTTGACGATATCGCTGTAAAAAGTCGTCTGAAAGAAGATCACATCCAAGACTTGAGAACAATCTTCAATCTCATGCGCCAACATCAGCTCAAGATGAATCCCACCAAGTCATTCTTGGGTGTCTCTAGTGGTAAGTTTTTCGGCTTCGTCATTACCTCTAAAGGTATACACGTGGATCCCGAGAAGATCAAAGCCATTCAAGAGATGCGTCCTCCACGCAACCTAAAAGAGCTACGAGGATTCCAAGGTCGACTTGCGTACATAAGGAGATTCATTTCGAACTTGTCTGGACGTTACAGACCATTCACTCAACTAATGAAGACGGGTGTATCTTTTATTTGGACTGAAGAATGTCAACAAGCATTCGATGACATCAAACGATATCTCATGAACCCACCAGTCTTGGTGCCACCAATCTTAGGTATTCCATTCTTGATGTACGTTCGTGCTATGGACCATTCATTGGGTGCTTTACTCGCCCAAAAGAATAAAGAGGGTCACGAACAGGCCATCTACTATCTCAGTCGTACTATGATTGGTGCTGAACACCGTTATAGTCCGGTTGAAAAAGAATGTCTAGCTCTTATGTTCGCTGTTCAAAAGACAAGGCATTACATAATTGGACAAACTATTCATGTCATTTCCCGAGTTAATCCTCTTCGGGTACTCATGAAAAAGCCCAGTACACTCAATTCTCGGCTGGCTACATGGACCATTCTGCTAGCCCAATATGACATGGTGTATGTTCCACAAAAGTCTGTTAAAGGTCAAGCATTGGCAGATTTCCTGGCGGCTCATCCTGTACCAGAAACATCCAAGCTTTACGATGAAATTCCAGATGAGACATTGGAAGTCAATATGATCTCTGAAGAATTTCCAACATGGCGTCTATTCTTCGATGGTGCATCCAGAATCGGACCAAATGGTGCCATTATAGTAGGAGTTAGAGTTGTCCTCGTTTCTCCAGAAGGATCGACCATTCAAAGAGCTTACTCTCTAGATGAATCCTGTTCCAATAATGTAGCAGAATACAATGCTCTACTCATCGGTCTTCAGTTAGCCAAGCAATTGGACGTCGAATATCTCGAAGTCTATGGTGACTCTAAGCTGGTTGTCAATCAGGTTAGAGGAACTTATGAAGTTCGCCATCAAGATCTGGTATCTTACTTTGAAGCAGCAATCAACATGGCTACATCATTCAAAGCTTTCTTCATTGAATATGTACGCCGAGCTTGCAATACTGAGGCAGATGCTTTGGCCAATCTTGCAGCAGTTTTAGCCATCCCCATCAGAAGACAACAAGTGGTGGTTATCTCTAATCGAGAATTGTTTTGTGTCGAAAACAATCGTAACATCGAGTTCAGTAATCTTGCTGAAGTTAATGTTATCAATGAAGATTGGAGAACTCCTTTCATCGACTTCGTGGTTCACGACATACTCTCCGAAGATCCTAAGGAGGCTACAAGTATTCGTCGACGATCTCTACGATTCTACTACAACCAGACCACCAAGACTCTCTATCGGCGAACTTATAACGGCCTACTCTTGCGCTGTCTAGCTGGAGATAAAGCAAAACAAGTATTGCGTGAAGCTCACGACGGTGTTTGCAGAGCACATCAACCTGGTCCTAAACTACAGGATCGTATTCGACGCATGGGTTACTACTGGCCCTCTATGGTATCAGATGCTATTGAATATGCAAGAAAATATCGAGCTTGTCAAATCCATACAGATTTCATTCATCAACCATCGAAATTTCTTCATCCGACTGCTGCCTCTTGGCCTTTCGAAGCTTGGGGCATGGACATCATTGGTCCTATCAATCCTCCTTCTTCTAGAGGACATCGGTTCATACTAGCAATAACCGATTACTTCTCCAAATGGGCTGAAGCTATACCTTTGGCTGAAGTCAAGACCAGCAGCGTCATCAACTTTCTCAAACACCATGTCATCTATCAATTTGGTGTACCTCGATGAATCATCCATGACAACGGACCGCAATTCATCAGCCAGAAATTTACAAGATTTTGTGATGATCATCGAATTGACAATGTCGCTTCGACAGCTTACAATCCTGCTGCTAATGGATTAGCTGAAGCTTTCAATAAAACCATTATCAAGCTCCTAAAAAAGTTTGTATCCACTAACAAACAGAATTGGAGTGAAAAGCTTGGCGAATGTCTATGGGCCTATCGAACTACGGTCCGTAATCCTACAGGCTTTACACATTTTTCTTTAGTGTATGGCTGTGAAGCAGTTCTTCCTCTGGAACTTCAAATTCCTTCTTTAAGGATTGCCATTGCTAACGAGCTTACTACAGAGAACAATGACCTTCTTCGACTTCAAGAATTGGAGGCACTCGACGAGAAGCGATTAATGGCTCAGCAACATATTGAGTTATATCAAGCCCGTATCTCGAAGACTTTCAACCGCAAAGTTAAAGTTAGAGCCTTTCAACAAGAAGAACTTGTTCTAACAGTCAGACATCCTATGACTATGACTCATATGAGCAAAGGCAAATTTGATGCAAAGTGGGAAGGTCCCTATGTTGTAAGCAAAGTCTTCTCAAATGGGGCCTATCAACTCTCAGAGCTCGACGGTCGAATTGCAATGATGCCTATAAATGGCAAATTCCTTAAAAAGTACTATGTATAAATGTAAATGCTTGTAAATCATCAGACAAGTCCAAGTTCATAAATAAAATTTTATTTCATCATGAATGATAGTACATGATATTAAGCGAGATCACTATCATCCTTCTTAACATAGGGACGCGAACCACTGTCGTCCTTCTCAAAGATACGGTCAGCAAAAGAGTCGAGAACCTCCTTGCTGGAGCCCACGAGGAACTTGCAAGCAGCCAGCCTCATGGCCTCTTCTTCTTCAGTCTTTCCTGGTTCAAGCAGGAAGTCCAGAATATCTCACGGTGGTTTCGGTACAGACGAACCTTCGCCCGCCTCTGTCTGCTTTGGCTGAACCAGTTCGGCCGGACGTTCTTCAACGCCTTCTTCAACCTTCGGGGCGAGTTCAGTCTTCTTGGGTGCATCTCCAGACGACATTTTTATGTTAGAAAAATGGAAGTGTTCCTTTCTGCTAAATTTTTGTTCTATTTATAGGCAGAGATTCTCCAAATAACGAAGTGACATATTCATCCGATGGTTCATCCGTTCATTCACATTCACCTGACGGTTCACCCGTTCATTTATTATCACCCGACGGTTCATCCGTTCACATTCATCCGACGGTTCGCCCGTTCATTCACATCCATCTGATGGTTCGCCCGTTCAGTCATTATCACTTGACGGTTCATCCGTTCATCATCATCAAACGGTTTTATCCGTTCATTTTGACGATTCATTTTTGTTCGTTTAATCATTCATATCAGTAACTTATCATCCTTGATTAAGTTATCTATTGAAATAATAATAATATTCGATATATTCTGCCACGTCCATGTTATCTCTGAGCAGATATAATGAATATAATTATTTTCTACAAAATCATCAAGAAATATATCATGTTCTGTACCTCTGAATATATTTTCTATCTCTATTATTTATATCTGAACAAGATATGTAACAAATAATGGATCCACAGCAAAAATGTCTTTTATTAATCAAAATATGAGACATTAGAAAAACACATGTACTACAAAAGACATAAAGATACAAAATTTTCTACGAAGACGGAGGTGTTATCAGACTAGCAATTTGTTGTTTTAGAGTCTGCAGCCGTTCTTCACGAGTGGATATCACCCTCCTTTTGGCCTCTTCCATCCCAGTTTCTTCATTGAAAGCAGGCATGGTCACCATTCGGCGAGTAATCTCAGCATTATGAGCTGCTACGTACTCATCCCTTTCTTGAATCAGAGTATTGAATTGTTGGGTTGCAACCTGATGATCAGTAACTTCATCTTCTAACTCCTTCTGGAGACAAGCAATCTCTGCTCTCAGCTCAGCAGCTCTCTTCTCTTTTCTCTCAGCCATCAAGGTTACTGATTCTAGCTTGGATTGATACTCAGCAGATTTTACAGAGAAAGCTTCCAAAAGGTTCTGGAGATTGACCCTTTCAATGTCAGCTGCCTGAGCTAGTTGTTCGAATTCTGCCTGCACTAGAGACTCCACGTCTCCTTGGTTGAGCTCTTTATAATTTTTGATGGAAATCTCTAGCTCATTCAAAATATGATCCAGGAAAGTGGCCTGAGCCTCGTCACCTTGTTCTCGGATAGCCCTTACTAAAAGAGAGGTTGGACCTCTAATCATAAAAAAATCAGTACCTTCTTTTTTCCATTATTCTATTTACTAGAGGTCCCAAAGATTCAAAAAAGCATCTGGTAAAAGATTGGATCACAAGTTTATTAATTGCTATAGCACCAGGAGTTGCAGCTACTCCTGTTGATGACGAGGCCGCAGGATGTTCAATCTCCCACATTTGGATGGCGGGCTCTTTGAATAAAGGAGCCAAAGTGGAGCTAGTTGCCCCTCCTGGTTGTTCCTCTGCAAAAGTAAAAATTGTTATTTTGCCTGTTGTTTGCTATTTTCTAAGAAGATTGAAGATGTAAACTGTCTTACCATGGTTGAATCCAGCAATGAGCCTATCATCTGCTGGAATAGACTCACGAGAAGCACGTCGCGCAGCCCTAGTCGATGACTCGGCGGGGGCTTTTCCCTTGGCAGCGGCGGAGGATCGTCGGGGAGCCATCGAAATCGTCGGAGAAGAAAGGAAGAAAGAGCTCGAAAATTTTTCTCTCAAAGTGCACGAAGAAAGCAAGTAAAGAACACTTCGAAGGAATTGAAGAGCTATTTATAGTTTTTCAAATCGAAACGGCCGCCTTAGATTGCGCCTAAAAATGGGGCTAATCCCTCAGATTGCGCAGACAGCTCACTACATGCGCAAATTGATTTCAATTTCAAAAATTCAAAGTATTTCGAAGTTTTGAATAAATTCAACTTTTGAAAACTTTGAAGGGGGTCTTGTAGGTCCTAAAAAATCAAGTTGTACACATCAACAAAGTTATGAAGATCAAGAAATAAATCTTTCAAATGAACTGCGCAGACATCAGTTTGCGCAGCAAACAGATTGCGCATACTAGATTGCGCACACTCCCAAGCGTGCAGGCTGACGTGGCAGATCATCATCATTACCTGACACAAATTAAATCTTCTGACAGCTGACAGCACAAAGAACAAGGCGACCATTCATTTAATCGTGCAGCACGGCGCTCGAGGATAGCTGGCAGCGCAATCCATGTTGGCATAATTCATGTTGGCGCAATCTATGTTGGCACAATCCATTCCTGCGCAGTCTAAGTCTGCGCAAACCAATGCTAGCGTAATTCAGGTTGCACGTTTTATCAACACAACTGATAAAGTACATGTGGCATTCATTCCATCAATTGCTCATTACGTGGCAACCGTCTACACACGATCATGCGCAATTCAATCAAAAGTTGCCATGTGTCCAAGACAGTTGGCCCATGATCCAGTAACTGCCTGCGCAGTCCACTGTTGCGCAATCCAATTGCTGCACAAACTATCCTGCGCAGTCCAGAATAACTAAAAGTTAGTTATTTCTCAGAACTCTATAAATAGAGTTTCAAGTCTCCATTCAAGAAAAAAGATATCAGAGATCAGAGATCAGACTTCAAAGTTCAGAGAGTTTAGGAGTTCTTGCCCAAGTGCTGCTGCATTCTTCCGAGGCTTTTGCCTTCAACTTTCGAGGCTTTTTGCCTTCAATTCCAGAGTTGTTTTCAACTTCAGAGGCTCTGTCTTCAAAGTTCACATCGTCCAAGGGATAAAGCAATCGTCATCTAGATTGGATTTCTACAGTTGTACTATTCCCAGAATTCAAATTGTAATCTTTTACAAAGTTTGTATCAATAAAGTTTTATACTTTTTGTTTTTGCAAACATAACCCAAATAGCATCCTTCCCTCCTTGGGATCGAGGCAATCCTGACACAAAGTCCATCGTTATATGCTCCCACTTCCACTCCGGAATGTCCAGCGACTGTAGAAGTCCTGCGGGTCTCTATCTGCTAGCCTTCACTTGTTGACAAATCAAGCATCTAGCCACAAATCTGGATACATCCTTCTTTATTCTATACCAACAAACAACGGTACGTATATCCCGATACATCTTGTTAGCTCCAGAATGTATGGAATACTGCGACTGGTGCGCTTCTTGTATCAGCTCATTTCTCAACTCGCCAGATGGTACACACAGCCTCGTACCATTCTTCAATGCTCCATCACTGGCGATAGAGAATCCTTCAAGTGTTCCTGCCAATACTTGATATCTGAGTTTGCAAAGTGCCTCTCTTGGAATTGTGTCTCCTTGACTTTGTCCATCAGACTTGAACGCAATTCCAACTGCATCATGGTTGAGTCAGCTCCAGGTACAATAGCTTCTCGCCCCAGTTTCTTCATCTTTTCCTCAGGCAGTACAATCTCCAGACCAAGCTTCTCTATGTCCTCCAATAAATGCCGTTCCTTGGTTAAAAACATCGCCATCGGGTATCGACTAAGTGCATCTGCAACCACATTAGCTTTTCTCGGATGGTACTGTAGGTGGATGTCAAAATCCTTTATCAGCTCCAGCCATCTTCTTTGTCTCATGTTCAGCTCCTTCTGAGTGAAAACATATTTCAGACTTTTGTGGTCTGTAAATATTTCCACTCTCTCTCCATACAGATAATGCTTCCATAGTTTCAAAGCAAAGATGACTGCAGCAAGCTCCAGATCATGTGTGGGATAGTTTTTTTCATGAGTCCGTAATTGCCTAGATGCGTAAGCAATTACTTTCCCGTGTTGTTGAAGAACGCAACCCAGTCCTTTTCCAGAGGCATCACTGTAGATTGAGAAACCGTCGGTACCTGCGGGTAGCACAAGTATCGGTGTTGTTGTAAGTCTCTTCTTCAGTTCCTCAAACGATGCCTGATAATCTTTCGTCCAGATGAACTCTTCATTCTTTCGAGTGAGCTTCGTCATCGGTTCAGCAATCTTGGCGAAATCCTTCACAAACCTCCGGTAGTAGCCAGCCAAGCCCAAAAAACTTCTGATTTCAGCAACTGAGCTTGGGGTAGACCACTTTTCAACAGCAGCTATCTTCTTAGGGTCCACCGAAATTCCTTCTCCTGTGACAATATGGCCAAGAAAATCCACCTTGTCTAGAAAGAATTCACATTTGGAAAGCTTACTATATAGCTTCTCCTTCCTCAAAGTTTTCAGAACTTTCCTGAGGTGTTCTTCATGCTCTTCTTCAGTCTTCGAGTAGATCAGAATGTCATCAATGAAGACAACAACAAACTGATCCAGGTATTCATGGAAAACCTTGTTCATGAGATTCATGAATACCGCAGGAGCATTCGTCAGTCCAAACGGCATGACCAAGAATTCAAACTGCCCATACTTGGTGTTGAACGTCGTCTTTGGAATATCCTCCTTCCTAACCTTGATTTGATGGTAGCCAGATCGAAGGTCTATTTTCGAGAACACCTTAGTCCCACTGAGTTGATCAAACAGGTCATCGATCCGGGGCAAAGGATACTTGTTCTAAATCGCCCGGTAGTCGATACACATCCGTACAGTCCCGTCCTTCTTGGGTACGAACAAAACAGGTGCTCCCCAGGATGAAGCTCCATCTCTGATAAATCCGAGTGCCTTCAGCTCATTGATCTGCTCCTTTATTTCCTTGGCCTCCTTAGGATTGACTCTGTAGCATCCCCGAGAAATAGGGGCAGAGCCGGAAACTAGGTCGATGTTGAATTCTACATCTATATCTGGGGGTAATCCTGGAAGACTATCAGGGAAGACATCCATGAATTCTGCTATGATAGGGTGAGGAGGTCCAGGTTCTTCGGTGATAGAGGAGTAAGTAATACCCTCCATATCTTTCAGAGCTCGAGAGATTTCAAACTTCGGCTCTCCAGGTGGGCTGAAGACTACACATCCTCTGTGACAATCTATCAGCGCATGCTTCTTACTTATCCAGTCCATTCCTAGGACTACATCATAGTTAGGTAAGGGCATCACAAGTAAGGGTGCTAAGAAGTTATGTTCAGATATTGTTATAGGGCAGTTACAGGTCTCAGTGATGGGTATAGGTCCCCCACCAGTCATAACTCTATATATCTTCTTGCTAAATCTCGTAACTAGGTGGTGTGCAGTAATGAATTTTGTTGATATGAAACTATGTGATGCACCCGAATCAAATAATGCTAAAGCAGGATGTGAATGTACATAAATGAAACCTGCGATGACATCAGCGGTAGGTTCCTACTCTGGCTCTTGTTCCTCTGCTGTTAGGACAAAAGCTCGTCCAGTCTTCTGTTGATGCTGTCCAAACTGTTGTTGCTGAGTGGGTAGAGGACCTTTCTGTTGAGTTGCTCCAGTCCGATGGACTGACGAGGGGCAGTCCTTCACTTGGTGGGTGGCAGACCCACAGACTAGGCAGTGTCCTAGCCTCTTCCTGCAGATGTTTGACTGATGCCCTGGCCTCTTGCAGAAATCGCAGACAGGAATCTGCTTCTGAGGCGCTCTGTCATTGATCCTCGCCTGATGATGCTGCTGCTGGTGGTGAGAAGGCCTATTGTTATTGTTGTGGTTGGGCCTCTTCTGGTTATTCTGGAAGTTGCTAGTTCCAGAATACTCCCTTTTTGAACGAGTAGGCTGACTCTTCTCTATATCCTGAGCTCGTATTAGGATCCTCTCATACGTCTTGGCGCCACCTGCGATCACAGGAGTACGAATCTCTTTCCTAAGTCCATACCTGAATCTTTCAGCACGATCGGCGAGGTCAGCAACCAAGTTCTTGGCAAAGCGACTAAGTTGACCAAACTCGGCCGCATATTCGCCAACAGTCATGTTCCCTTGCTTCAGGTTCTGGAACTGTCTTTCCATCTCCCGCAACTCTGATGTTGGGAAGAACTTCCTTCGGAACAATCTCTTGAAAGTGTTCCAGTCCAGCTGCTTGTCCTGGAGTCGGGGTTCATTCCGATACCAGGTGCTGGCTACATCTAACAGCTGGAGTCCCACAGCTTCAACTTGAAGATCATCAGAAAGTCGAGCAACGCTGAGGAGACGTTCCATGCTGTCGAGCCATTCGTCAGCATAAATGATTCCCTCGGTTCCTTTGAAAGGTCGAGGGCCCAGCTTCTTGAATTTCTCGATATCACCGACTTTTGTCGGCCTTGGTTCAGATTGGGCTGCTTCTCCTCTCTCCAGTGCAGCCATAGCCACATTGTGGGCATTCTTCATGCCTTCTCTCATAATTGTCGTCTGTTCGCGATAAGCTTCAGCTTGAGTTCTCTGTGCCTCAAGCACTCCTCGTAGTATATCTACGAGGTCAGTGGGGTCCACGGGCACTGGTGGCGTAACTGGATCGGGCACTACCACATGGGCTTGATGTTCAGTCTGGGAAGATGTAGGATCTAACACTTGAGTTGTAGTGTAGAATCCATGGGGTGCTGATGCATTATGGAGACGATCGGCCAGCTGCCGGGGTGTAGGATCCGGACTCGATTGGGGAGGTGGGGTGTGATCGGGTGATGACATCCCATCGCCAGCAGGATTTGTGGCCATATTCTGGAAGGTTTAGGATTTCAAAACATAAGCAAGGTATCCTACCAGTCTA
This sequence comes from Iris pallida, assembly GCA_029216955.1. Classification (NCBI taxonomy): domain Eukaryota; kingdom Viridiplantae; phylum Streptophyta; class Magnoliopsida; order Asparagales; family Iridaceae; genus Iris; species Iris pallida. Next base: position 9,660,697 of record JANAVB010002395.1, on the reverse strand, counting down.
TAACAATCAAAAATATTTATTTATAATATATAACGGTCCTATGTTGTGATAAATTAATGTTCTAGTGTTCTAAATATTTCTCGATATGTTTTCCTAGTTGTTGATCTGACCTGCATGGGCCACCACTAAAAATATGTCATGACCCGGTCCCAATTTCTTGGGTCGAATCGGATCATGTCCAGCCTGCACCGTTGTTGAGACGGCGGCAGTAAGCTGTATCACTCATGCAGGTAATCAACAACACAATTCTAATTGCCACAACTTTTAATACTTTGATAATTAAAGACTTGTCCAACACAAGTTTCAAATACAAACCACAACTGAAATAAATATTTGTTTTCCACATAATCATAAACTGAAAATAAATCTAATTAGCAGTCTCCTCATCATCCTCCTCTGGTAGAACAGTCGGGTACAGCTCAGGGTCATAGTAGCTACTTATCAATAGCTCAGTATCGTCCATAGTACCTACGGGGAATCCAGTCAGGAAAGGAGCAAATTACACTTCATGATAATCCAACAATTGAAATAATAATAGAGTTATGCACTTTTAAACAATTTGAAATAAATAGTTTTCCAGCAGTTAAAACATTGTGATGTGAATAGGCAATGAATATGACCGGATTGGGTTGTACAGTTGTATCCTATTGATACGATATGGCTTATCCTCGTGTGTATGAGGGGTAAGCTAACACAGTCATTATACTACTTTGGATGTGGTCATACTCATTACACTACTCCCCCAGTACCCAATAGTCAATCAGTCAATGCTCTCAGAGAGAGTTCCGTGTTGCATCGTGGTTTAAACTTGCAATAAAACGATTACTAAATAATTGGTAAACTAACACAAAATGTACTTGCCTTGGTTTGACTGGATTGGGGAATGTATCCGAGATTGGAATCAAACTTGTCCTCGAAATCCTACAATCGAGAAGTCTGCCTTAGATTTCTAAAGTTCCCTTGCTATATGTGCTAGATACAATCTCTAAATTTGTCCTAGTCGATTTTTAATCTTTATTATACTATCACAAGCAAAAACTCGATTTTCTGGTGCGTTACATTTAATTATGAAGGAAAAATCACTTTATATTTAATTTCGGGAAAACTTTGTATTTATCGGTTTATTGGCGAAACTTGGTATTTTTATAATTATATAATAAAACTATATTTTTTTCTTTAAATGAGAAAAGCATGAATTAAATATTACAAGCTTGAAATTGTAATGTGATGAAACATTATTATTTTCTTTTTGTAAAATAAATAATTTATTATATTTTATTACACATTCACGACAGAACATTAGCCAGAAAACAAAACAAAAAAAAAGAATACTAAACTATTACAAATTGCACACAACAGAAATAAATGGGCTTATGCCCTTACAGACCATTTTACATGAATTTAAATAAGAAGAAAAACATTTGTTAGTCTCTAAAAAATTATCCTACAAATTAATCACAAAATAAAACTAGTAATTAAATTAAATTAAATTAATTTTGAGTCTCAGACTTTGGTCCAATCGTCAAAATAGCTAATGCCTCAACGTCCGGAAACCCCGGTTTCGTTTGCATTTAGCTAGGGCCCATGGACCAGTACGGTCGTCGCCCAAAAATCTAATTTATAAATATTTTCGAAAACCGATTTGAAATCCATTTGTATAATTTTTATAAAAATTTGGGCAGCATTCCTTCTATATTTGGAACAATCCAATACTGGAAAAATGCGCCAACAACACCAAAATATTTATCCCAAACCAAGAAATAACCACTAAAATTTATTTCATCCACAAAATATATAAAAATCCATTTCACAGAACGTTTCCGAAGAGAATTCGAAAAACCCGAAATTAACTCGAAAAATCCACAGAACCATTCCAACTCAAAACTAAAGCCACAAAATCCATTTCCGAAATGGAATTAGAAAAACCAAACCATAGAAATATTCCGAGAAACTCACAGAACGTTTCCGAAAGGATTTCGGACAATCTGAAACCAAAAATAATAATAATTCTAACCAATTCTCATTGCGGAATCGGGGACCGAAATCATCATAAACTACAGAACAGAAACAAGGACAACGGAAATATACCTTGGGTTGCTCGGTTAGAGCTCTCAGGTGAAAATGGGAGAAAGAAATACGCGGCCAGTGGAGAATCGCCTGGGACAGCGGAAACCGGGACCGCGGGAAGCACGGGAATGAACAGGACAGCGGATCCGGAGATCGGGGACCCGCAAAAACATGGGAAACTCTGCGAGGGGCGCTGTCGGGTCGGAGAGCAGTCGAGGGGGTTCGGCCGGGGAGTTGCGGCCTAGGGCTCGTGCGGGAAGCGGAGCCGCGGGCTGGCGCGGCGCTGGACGCAGCCGGGGGTGCTGGAGTCTAGGAGACTCGGACGGGGCTGGGTGTCCGGCGGAGGTGGGGCCGCGGATCTCGCCAGAGAACGTCGGGCTCGGCTAGGGCTGGGTTTGGGGAAAAAGTTTGGCGTGAGTGTGGAGAAGAATAAGGATGGATGAGGTTTATATAGGAAGAAATCGGGGGTTTCGGAAGATGAATGGAAGAGTGGCCGGCGGTTGGAGGCCGAGAAGCTCGAAAGTTTCGAACAAGAAAGGGCTCGGCCGTTTGGAAAAAAATAGCAGCTCTGCCTTTATTGAGCTTTGAAAGAGAAAAGAGGTTTAATATGATAGTTTAGTAAAAGAATTTATTTTGGCTGAGTGAATAAATGAAAAGAGTGAGAGAGTTTAAAGAAAATTTTTAAAAGGAAAAATATTAAATTTTCTTTTTTTATGAAAAACTCAATTAATAATATTTCAATTAATGATTTCGAAAACCAAGATTTGCTTGGATTCGAACTTGGGTTCGGAAACAGGTCCGGGACTCGGGAACGGGTTCGGGACAGGTCTGGTCCAACTCAATATTCAAGAAAAATAATTTTTTTTTCTAAAATATGAAAATGATAATAATAAATAGCAACAATTTATAAGTAAAATTTTTACGGGTTTTGACTAAACTCTAAAATTCCAGAAATAATTATTTTTTCTAAAAATACACTTTCCTAAATAATGATTTATAATAATAATTAGCTAATTTAAATTATTCAATTAATTAACTAAAAGTTTACGGGTTTCACAGTGTTGAACACTGATCAAACGGGCGTATGACAGCAATATGCGTCTCTAATCAGAGCTAAACATTTGGACCATAGTGTGCGCCTATTTTCAGAAATAGTTAGCACCGACTTACTAGTTTTTGAAGACACAGCATGCAAGCAAATAGTCTCAGAATGAAGTAGCACAAGTGAAGCCTTGTGGGAAAACATTTGTTTGAGAGAATATGAATGATTCTTTCTTGATGTCCTTTTTTTAAAAAAAAGAGGTTAAAGAGAAGATGGGTGCGTCATTCCAGGATCCTATTTTTTGGAGAGAATTAAAAATGGGCATCTACAACCGTGCAACAATTGCCACGTGTTCTTCAGAAGAAACAGTAAAACGAAAAATTGGTTAAAAGAATATGTCCATGAGTACTATTCGAAATCACAGCCACACAAAATCAGAAATTCTAGGTTTCATTGCATAAAGACGGATGGACCCCTACAGCCAACGACATAAAAATTAAAAAGTTGTTCTGCCTAAGAACATTATTTCTTGTCCTTGCCTTCATCAGTCTGACGAAGGGCGGCGTCCAACTTTTGCATGGTGCAGATCCCCGAGCGGCGCATCAGGTTGAGAAGTCCTTCTGAATTGGCGTGCTCCTCAGGGGATGATTCGCCACTCGAACGATTGAAGACTGACGGAGTTAAACCGAAACAGCTCAAAAAATTTACTGCCCTCAAAGCTGGGTCAGCCTCCAACAAAAAGGTTGTAGGCGCAATATCTTGTCACGCTTCAGGAGACTTGGTGGTGGTGTCAGCATTGGTCTCCATCTCTTTCTTCTTGGGAGCCATTGAAGAACAGAAGTGAAGACCAAAGTACGGAGATCAACTACATATATATATCACCAATTGACTCTTCGTATTCCTCATGGAAAACTGAAAGAAATCAATAAAACTCTGGAAGAAAAAGAGAAGATTGGATACTTTCGAGAAAGGTATTTAATCATGATGACCGAGCATTGATCGGCGCAACCTGACTTCGTCAAAACTTTTATAAAATTTAAAGTATTCCAAAACTTTACAATGTCTTTAAGTTTTGAAAACTTTGAAGGGGGTCTTGTAGAGCCTAAAAATCAAGTTGTGCCTTCAATATACTGATCAGTGATCAAGTTGCGCCCCAAAAGTCAACTTGCGCCACTGATATGAAGCAGACTGCGCCACCGATCAGATTGCGCCTGATATCAGACTGCGCCTAATCTTTTTGCGCCAAAGCCTACGTGGCATCTGACACTTAATGGTCATCATTATCTAACCATACTGATAACTGACACAACAGAGAACGAAGAAAATCTCTTCGAATCCCGTGAAGTGTGCCGCTCAAGGAAAAGTTGGTGGACAACTGTCCTGTACGTTTCGTGAGTTGCGCCCAGGCGCAATCTAAAAAAAATCCTTAGTTGCGCCTGGGCGCAACCTGAACGACTTTTACTCAGAAGCTGCCACGTGTGTAGGCGCAGCTCAAATCAAGCGCAGGTTGACTTGTTGACTGAAGCTCGTGCAACCTGATAAAGTTGAGACAACTTACATTCTAAAGCAGGATGACGTGGCGCACATGCCACTAATCTCTCAAGATGTGTCTACTATCCTGTACACGACCACGCGCATCTCAATCATACGATGCTACGCGTCTAAATACAGTTAGTACACGATTGACAACTGAATGAAAGTTGGCACAACAGGAGGTTGGCGCAACCCAGTATGGCGCAATCTAGCCTCGCGTACATCAGAATAACTGCTAAAACAGTTATTTCCTGAACTCTATAAATAGAGTTTCCAATCATCAACACACACACAGACAGAGATCAAGAACTCTTGTAAAATTGCTGCTGCATTCTCCAGAGGCTACAGTCTTCAAGTTCACATAGTCCAAGGGATAAAGTGATCGTCTTCTGATCAGATTCCTAAAGTTGTACTTCCTCAAAATTCATTGTACTTTGTACTCTTTTACAAGTTTGGAATAAAAACAAATTTTTATTTTTTGTAAACAATGTCCTCTTGACACTGAATGGTGCCGTGTCCGGAGGACTGAACAAAATACTACCCTCATGACAGTCTATAGCTGCATGAGCATAGCTAAGCCAGTCCATCCCCAATATGATATCATACCCGGGGAGTGGCATCACAAAGAATCGTCCCCTAATCTCTCTCCCAGCTATAGTAATAGAGCATTGATAGATAGCTCTAATGGGCACTGGTCCGCCTCCCATCATTACTCTACTCATCTCCTCGGTAGGTGTAGCTACTAAGTGGTATTTATGTAAAAACTCTAATGACAGGAAGCTATGCGATGCACCAGAATCAAACAAACATAGAGCTAGAAAAGTATGCAAATAAATATGACCTGTGATGACGTCAGCCAAATAATCTGGCTCCGAAACCTGCTCCGGCTCTGCCTCAAGAGCCAGACTATAAGCCTTCCCCTGGGGTCCCTTCTGCTGCTGCAGATGTTGCCCAAACCTCTGCTGATTCGGAAGCGGCGGTCCTCTAGATGGTAGTCCGGTACCTGGTACCCTTGCTACTGGGCAGTCCCGAAGCTGATGGGTGATACATCCACAAGCTAAACACTACCCCAACTTCTTCCTACATATGGTAGCGTCGTGGCCTGGCCTTTTACAGAATGAATACACACCTCCCTTCTGCTGCCGGGGTCCCGGGGCTCTAACTGGCGGGGTCGGGTGATATGGTACGGGAGGACGGCATGTCTGCTAGTGCGGCGCCGGTGCTCTCGGCTGGAAAGCTTGACGCTTGGAGGGTCCCTCGTAGTGTACATGAGCCGGCCACTTGCAAGACAGAAGACGCTCCTCTATGCTCCGGGCCAACTCTAGGCTCTGGTAGTAGTCAGTCGTACCGTTTGCCACTATAAGAATGCCAATGTCTGGAACTAGACCATGGTAAAACCTACGCGTCATCTCCTCTGGGTCTGTAACTAGACCAGGAGCAAAACGGCTCAAACGACTAAACTCTGCTGCATATTCTTCAACAAAACGGTTTTCCTGCTGGATGTTCTGGAATCGTAGCCCCTGGCTACCCTAGCGGTGGTCGAGAAGAATTTTTTCTTGAACTGGGTCTTAAACTGATCCCAAGTGGCCTTTCCTCTCGTGAATAGCGGCTCATTCCTGAACCAAACTCCTGTAAAGTCTGTCAGCAGAAATCCTACTGCCTCGACCTGGAGGTCACCCAGCAACCTAGCTCCAAGGAGCTTCCTCTCTACCGAGTCTAGCCAGTCATCTGCTACTACGATGCCCTCGGTCCCCATGAACTCCTTGGGGTTCAAACCCATGAAGTCTTTGACGTTTCTCGCTCTCTGTCGTAGCTCTACCAGTGGTGGGATCACGGTACGCTCCTCAGAATGCTCCATTCTCTGACGGAGTAGGGTGGTCTGCTCCTGATGGGTCGTTAGGAACCCCTGGATCAGAGTGAGCAGTTGGTTCCCGTCGAGAGTGACGGAAGCCTGGGCAGGTATAGTAATAGGTGGTGGTGGGAGTATCGGGTCCTGCTGGGACTGTGATGTGGAAGGTGGTGGGGGCATCTTGGTTGGTGGATTTGTGGAGGAGAAGTATGGTAGGTAGAGGTGGAGGTACATCGGTCAACTGGTCAACCGACTGGATGGAAAGTGTACCATTTTCAGGTGTGGCATACTGGGATGAGCGGGTGAGCACCATCTAATAAATAAAAGAACTTATAAGGACTCTCTTAAGTAAATAATCATAAACAAGAAAATCCAATTTGTAATAACGAGCATATGATGTGATGCGTTTCCTATGTTGCAATCCTAGTAATCCTCTAGGTATTCTAAGCGACATTCCTAGTATTGTCTAGTTACCTTAAGTTCCTAATTGCAGGTATGCTTGGTACAATGACGTAACCAAACAATTTAGTCAGGACCTGTATGGGCCACCACTAAAAATATGTCACGATCTGCTACCCAAATTGTTGGGCCGGGCCGAGTCATGTCCAGCCTACGCTTGAGATAAAGTGTAGTAAGCTGTTCTAAAGACAAATAAGATAAGACCAAAGTGTGCTAACAGTTCTATATATAATAATGAGTCAGAAATGTTCCAAACACAAAAGTCATCTTGTATATAAATAAGTTCCAAGTACAAGTCCAAAATATAAAAGTGGATACATGTCCAGTTATAAAACACGTAGTCTAAAGCATGACTACTCTCAGAAGTCCCGAGCAACTATACAAACTAGACGAGATTCTCCGTAGGTACATTCTCGTAAAGTAAAGCTTGATCCTCGATAGCAACCCCATAATAAGAATCACAAAGCAACTCCTCCTCAGTAAGTATACCTACAATGTTATCCTGTCAGGACGGGAGCAAGTACTGATTCTAACAAACATATAATATTGATCATGTGATAGAAAGAGATAAAATGACACATCTTGTTTTATCCAGTTTTAGATACATTTTATCATGGCAATACATATTTGTTTTAAAGTTTAAAACTGTAGCATGTACGTGATCGGTCAATAGGTAAATAGGATGTACAGTGGTACATATCAATTTTTTGATGTGCACATACGTACACATAACGGCATCGGTGTATATCCATACATAAATGTGGGACCAGAACATACGATAAAGTTACATACAGAATGTAACAATGCTCGGTAAATATATACGGAAAAGGGGGGCATGATCACGTACTCTACTAACAGTTTTTCTATTACCCGTTTTATAACATGTGAGTGATACGAGAACAGTATAAAACATATGGAAGATACTGGGAGCAATTTAAGCATGGTAGGGACTGAAAATAAAATTATATAACATGTGAAGATTTAACTTGCTACCGCAAAGATCAGCATTTAACATGGTTGGATTACAGTTTATTGTTATAGCAGTATGTAAAGTTTGTAGAGGTACTTGCCTTTAGCAAACCAAGGTAGTGATAGAAATGCTATAGATGTCTGATGACTCGTTGTTTGCAAAAACAAAAATTTGTTTATTCCAAACTTGTAAAAAAGTACAAAGTACAATGAATTCTGGGGAAGTACAACTGTAGGAATCTGATCAGAAGACGATCACTTTATCCCTTGGACTATGTGAACTTGAAGACTAGAGCCTCTAGAGAATACAACAGCAATTTTGTAAGAATTCTTGATCTCTGTGTCTCTGTCTGATGATGATTGGAAACTCTATTTATAGAGTTCAGGAAATAACTGTTTTAGCAGTTATTCTGATGTGCGTGAGGCTGGATTGTGCTAACCTCCTATTGCTCCAACTTTTATTCAATTGTCAATCGTGTACTAACTGTATTTAGACGCGTGGCATCATATGATTGAGATGTGCATGGTCGTGTACAGGATAGTAGACACGTTTTGAGAGATTAGTGGCATGTGCGCCACGTCATCCTGCTTTAGAATATAAGTTGTCTCAACTTTATCAGGTTGTGCGAGCTTCAGTCAACAAGTCAAACTGTGCTTGATTTGAGCTGCGCCTATACACATGGCAGCTTCTGAGCAAAAGTCGTTCAGGTTGCACCCAGGCACAACTAAGGATTTTGTTTAGATTATGCCTGAGCGGAACTCACGAAGTGTACAGGACAGCTGTCCACCAACTTTTCTTGAGCGGCACAATTCACGGGATTCGAAGAGATTTTCATCGTTCACTGTTGTGCCAGTCATCAGTATTGTCGGGTAATGATGACCATTAAGTGTCAGATGCCACGTAGATTTTGGCACAAAAAGATTGGGCACAGTCTGATATCGGGCGCAATATGATCGGTGGCGCAGTCTGTTCTCTGAGCTTTATATCAGTGGCGTAATTTAATTTTTGGGGCACAACTTGATCACTGATCAGTATATTCAAGGCGCAACTTAATTTTTAGGCTCTACAAGACCCCCTTCAAAGTTTTCAAAACTTAAAAATATTGTAAAGTTTTGGAATACTTTGAATTTAGAAAAGGGTTACGCCGGTCAATGCTCGGTCATCATGATTAAATACCTTTCTAGAAAATACTCAATCTTCTCTTCGTCTTCCGGAGTTTTATTGATTACTTTTAGTTTCCCATAAAGAAGAAGAATACGAAGAGTCAATTTGTTGATATATATATATATATGTAGTAGTTGATCTCTGTGCTTTGTTCTTCACTTCTGTTCTTCAATGGACCCCAAGAAGAAAGAGATGAAGACCAATTCTGACACCACAACCAAGTCTCCTGAAGCGAGACATGATGTTGCGTCTACAAATTTTTTATTGGAGGCTGACCCAACTTTGAGGGCAGTAAACTTTTTGAACTGTTTCGGTTTAACCTCGTCAGTCTTCAATCACTCGAGTGGCGGATCATCCTCTGAGGAGCACGTCAATTCGGAGGAATTTCTTAACCTGATGCGTCGCTCGGGGATCTGTACCATGCAAGAATTAGACGCCGCCCTTCGTCAGACTGATGAAGGCAAGGACCAAAAATAATGTTCTAGGCAGAACAACTTTTTATTTTTATGTCCTTGACTGTAGGGGTCTATCCGTCTTTATGCAATGAAACCTAGAATCTCTGATTTTGTGTGGCTGTGATTTCGAATGGTGCTCATAGACATATTCTTTTTGCTAATTCTTTGTTTTACTGTTTCTTCTGATGGACACGTGGCAGTCGTTACACGATTTTAGATGCCCATTTTTAGTTCTTTTCCAAAATAGGATCCTAGAACGATACACCCACCTCATCTTTAACCTCTTTAAAAAGGACATCCAGAAATAAAGAATCATTCATACTCGTTCAAAACAAATGTCTTCCCATAAGGTTTCACTTGTGCCACTTCATTCTGATATTATTTGCTTGCATGCTGTGTCTTTAAAAATTGGTAAGTCTCGACGAAGAATCAATAGTATGAATATTCTTCTTTCGTACCACTTCTGGAGACAAGTATAAATCTGCATGTTGTAGACACTATTGATATGTGCTAACTATTTCTGAGAATAGGCACACATTGTGGTCCAGTATTTTAATTAACTACTAAAATACAGCAAATTGGCGACGGAGGATTAGCGACGGATCGAATCCGTCGGCAATAGCGACGGTCTCGCGACTACCTTGTGACTGACTACCGTCAGAAAGCAATATATATTTTTTTAGTTTTTTTGCGTCAAAATTAGTCGCACATCCGTCGCTAATTTGACGAAACATTAGCGACGGATTCATGTCCGACGCTAATATGTCGCATATTGTGGCAGCAAAATATGAAATAAATGGCGCGCTAAATTAGCGTCTATGTGATGGCAGAAGTTCCGTCGGTAATCTAGTTGGTATTTAGCGACTACCTACCAACAGATATATTCGTCGGTAATCCGTCGCTAAATACTGTAACCTAACTTAAATAGACCGACGGGGAGGGGGAAATTTTTCATTCCCTCCAAAAAAACTCTCTCTCTGTTTAGGGTTTCGGGTTGGTGGGGGGGTCGGCTGTCGCTGGGGCCGGCGGGGTGGAAGGGTGGTTGTTGAGGGCGGGGGGCAAGGTAGGGTTTAGGGTTTTGGGGCAGGGGTAGGGTTTCGGGTGGGGGGGCGGCGGTGATGGGGAGAGGGAGGGGGGCGGAGGGTGGATGGTGTTGGGTGCGGGGCGGGGTGAGGGAGGTGAGGGGGAGGGGGGGTGGGTGTTTGCTGTCGGGGGATGAGGGGGAAGGGGGTGGGTGTTTGCTGTCGGGGGGAAGGGGGGAGGGGGTGGGGTGGGGGTTTGCTGTCGGGGGGTGAGGGAGGGGGTGGGGTGGGGGTTTACTGTCGGGGGGAGGGGGTAGAGTGGGGGTTTGTTGTCGGAGGGTGAGGGGGAGGGGGGTGGGTGTTTGCTGTCGGAGGGAAGAAAGGCGATGGGGTGGGGGTTTGCTGTCGGGGGATGAGGGGGAGGGGGGTGGGTGTTTACTGTCGGGGGGGAGGGGGTGGGGTGGAAGTTTGCTGTCGGAGGGTGAGGGAGAGGGGGGTGTGTCATGCCCCGCTCCCGTAGGAGCGATCGTCCTCGCTAAGGCGTGATGCCGTACGGGCCTAGGTTGCACCCGTGCAAGACCAAGTCCAGAAACGACCGATTTGAGCTAGGCCACAGAGTCGCACAGAGTGTCCCCATTGCAGCGAAAAGTAAATGAACACAAATTAAAGCGAATTCAAACTCTTTTATTGATATTCAAGAAGTTTACAAGCGGCGCTAGGCCGAGTTTACAAGTCTCTCAAGATCTCTCTCTCTCTGAAACATAAAAGGCGTGCAAAGTGGCTTACAAGATGGAATGATTCATGGCGATATTCCGATACATTATGTCCTGTATAGGGTGCTTCAGCTTTTTACAACGCTCTAAGGCTCCAGAGATAGCTCCGCGCTTTAGCTCGTTCGAGGAAAGCTCCGCACCCGGCGACGTCTCCTGCATCCTTCAAGCAGACTGTGGGGTTATCAGTATATTGCTATACACTGGTGGGGAGGCTAGCTCGTCCACAATGCTATTATTACCAAACACGTTCCATTTACTTTTGTACACCGTCTATTATTCATTGTCTTTCTAATCTTGCCTTAGGATCAGTTTCATGGCATGTTTCGTAACCTATCTCGTGTTGCCGAATTCAAGTGTCTGCATGGAAATGCATGCACGACTTACCCATACTTACCGTCTGGCCTTCCCTGTCCAAAGTAAACTAAGTTAGTCAATAATTCACATGTAGTAACTTAACGTGATTCATGTAAACATTCAATATTAAGGGCGTGTCCCTGCCTCAGGTTCTAGCACGTCCTAGGCACGTTCTAGCACGTCGTAGGCATGTTCAGAGTGTTATATTTCAAGCATGTTCAGGATGTTACATTTCAAGCATGTTCAGGATGTTACATTTTGAGCATGTTCAGGAGTGTTACATTTCGAGCATGTTCAGGAGTGTTATATTTCAAGCATGTTCAGGAGGCACTTCATTTAGTTAACTTAGACTACTTATTTCAATGCAAGGACTTGCACGTGGATTGCCACCAGCATAGCCCACTTAATCTACATGCTTGGGTCGCTGGCATCATAAGCTATTTTGGACATTCTCGTGGGCATTCTTACCTATCGAAGCGTGATGGCTGGTACACCTTGATAGTCTCTTGAAATGCCTGGCCTTACGTCTCCTTGAGTGGCCGAGCCCCCACTCAAAGCAGCTCGTAAGCCCCATGTCTGATTCCGCCTAGGCCGGCCACGGTATACCCCCCATCGCCCGTGCCGCAGAATCCTTCCTCATGACGGCCACGGTATTCCTCCCATCGCCCGTGCCGTTTGTCCACGACCATTTTGTATTGACTTGTCATTTAAATTAATGGCTGTCTTTGAGCCATAATGCGTTATCGACCAGGTTGGCGTTCGTGCAGCGCGGGTAGCGAGCCCCGTTGCACGTGCCCGTCATACCTTTCGCTAACCATTCTTTCCTTTCTTATATTTTATTCACTCTTTCATGTCTTTCTTTCACTTGTTCGTACATTCATTCATTCTTCACGGATTCATGTCATTCATTCGTGGATTCATTCATTCACTTATTCGTTCATTTATACATTCATTATGTAACTCCCCGTGCGGGAGTCGTCTTGGCGACCCATCGGTCCCGAAGTCTTCCAATGTTGCTATACTCTACTCGGAACGACTATGTCGATAGTCTTTCGTTTCTTTGTTGTAAACCGTTTATTGTTTCATTGTTGATCGCATAGGAAACTTGCATGTAAGCTTGTGCCTTAGCACGAGCGTAGAGCGCGGTACGAGACTTTTTATATTTGCCGAGTTCTTTTTCATGTTCTAAACAAGCATACAAGATGGGATTATTCCCTTAGCTAGGTGTGTTGAGTCATTCATTTATTAGCATGCGCGGTGTTATCGCCTAGCGATTCTAGTAATAGTGTCCGTATTGTTATATGTCTAGGCTAAACAAAGACGGGTTCATCGGAGCCACCCACCTTAGCGATGTTCGCATCGGCCGAGCGATACTCCGAGCGCGCCTTTGAAAGTCAAATCTGGATTCGTCTTGACGGGCCAATGTAAGCCTTGCATCGATTCTTCATCAAGTCGATGCCAACTCTTCGGGTCGACGGCTCGTTTGAGTCGTTGTACTTGCCGTTTGAATCGGCGTTCCGCTTGGGCGGAGCGGGTCGTTACATAATACACCACTCAAAATAAGTCTTGTCCTCGAGACTTCCTGAGTGCAGGTCATCCTACCGTTCTTTAGCCCATGTCGTGTACGTATCTTAGACAATTTCTATCGAATGGCTTTACCGCTCGATGGCATCGAATTATACTCGATACCTTTCTAAGTTCCGTGTCGTATACGTTTGGTCGATTTCATTGAATAACTTTTTCATTCATTTTAGAGTTGATGGTACTTATTCAATTCAAGTGTTTCTTCGTCTTGGTTGCTATTTCTTCGTGTCATGGGACTGAAATGGTCGTACGAGGCACGTTGTAATTCGTCAAATACGCAGGTCGTGGGCTGAGGCAAACTTACTTTTGTTTATCTCGGTCATCGAGATGACCCGATTCGCTTCTCAAGTGTTCTTGTCTACGAAATCAGTATGATTTCTTCTTAGCGGGGACAACCAAGTCTAAGTAATTTTCGTCCAATTCAAGACCAAGTATTGTACTATCATCGAGTATATCTTCCTATCAATGGTCCAATTCGTTATACCAACTTTTACTTGCACGATATCGATTCCATACCATTCACTTGTTTAGGGCTAATCTCGTCGTCGTTCATGCACACTCTGCCTACACGTTTCTATGATTTCGAGCCACGCTCGTACTAGTATCATTCCTTTCTTTTAACACGATTTCAAGTTCTCGACACTCTTCCATTCCTCAAGTCATGCTTGAACTCAACGTATCACTTGGCTGGATCGTGCACGCATTCCAGGCGTCCCCAAAATACATATATTCAGCCAAGCCGTATGATAGAGAATTCGTCATTCTCACTCGAGTCGTATCGTGCACATATTCAGGCGTCCCTGAAATATATACATGTCAGCCGAATCTCGTGAGCAGGGTTTCCTATTCTTGCATCATTTAATCCATCCATGTCAATCCTCAAGATCAATCTTTTGATTTCAAACACTTGAAACAGGGCGTCTCGCCTAACCGCTAGGCCATTTCTCAAGGCTAAGTCATGTCAGGATTGGAATCATAGTTCCCCAACAATAATGCCAACACTGACCCCAATCCTAGGGTCAAACCATAGTCGGTAGTACGGGGTTTTCTACCAAAGCTTACGTCACTCAGATTTCTAAACATCAAGCACGATCACCTATTTGCATCAATGCATTCGTTGCGCGTATTCGAATCCATTCAAATCACCAATTCTAACCAATTCATGTATTCGATCACAAGGTCGTCTAACTTTGACAATATGTTGCATCCCAATCTCATGCGAGTTCGATTATCCACGGTGGGCATGAATCACCATGCAACACACCCGTGGAATAATCATTCTCATTGGGGCATAACTCTTGTTTGAGTCCAGACTAATTCATTCTCGATACGCGGATTGGACCTACTCAATCCTCAAGTTCGATCATCAAGCACGCTAAGTCATTTCCGACTCCACCCTCGCGTCAAACCACAAGTCAAAACATACAAATTGTCACACCATGCTAGTTCAATCACCCCCGCTGTATGAATCACCATACCAGCGCTCACGCGGAGTAATCGCCCTAATTGGTACAACGCATGTGCGAGGCTGGAGTTGCGCTCGCATAAGACAAGAACGTCAAGTTGTGGTTATCGACGAAGCAAATCCAACATTTCATTTCCATCCAAATCAAGATCCAGTTCGATAGTCCGTTTATCATTCGTTCAACTAGAAAATCCTCGAGCCAAGTTTATCTTTTCCTCAACACATTTCAATATCCCGAGTATAGCATCTACCGGAACAATAATATTTGCACCATCGTCATTTGCCGAGTCAGAGTACCCCCGAGTTATCGTATATCGATCTTTGATACGCCTCAATACCATCGACAATATGCGTAACCAGACGATCTTCCTTTGCAACCAATTTCGAGTCGTACGTTGATGCTTGTTGTCCGAGTTGGATATTCCAATTTTTATTTTTCGATATTCAAGATCAAGTTCGATCGCTATTCCTCAAGCTCGTTTCAAGATCGTTGTTCAAAACTCAAGTCACATTTCATTTGAACCAATCCGAAATCGTACGTGTGGTCCTTTAAGTTTCCTCGATCAAGACCATTCATTTTCATTCATCGTTCCGAATCATTTTCTAACACGCGTTGCCCATTCACAAGTTGTCTGAACGATATCTCGTTCGGGACATTCAAAGTCACGACCAACTAAGAGTGACGCGTTCTAAAGCTTTGTGCGATCGCATCGCCTCGCCGACATACTCGTTCTATCCGTATATACTTTAGTCTCGCTCGAACAATTTCTATGTCGTCCATACACCACTCAGGGTTTGAGCCACTCGACTAATCGTCGACACCCATTCTTATTCTTCTCCGGACCTATCACATACACCACTCAGGTTCAAGTCATTCTATCAATCCTCAAAAGATCATTCGATTCCCCATCGACATGTTCAATCGTGCATTTGCCCGTTCCTCACAGTCTAAATCAATCTTCCGTGCACGCCCGAGCATGAACTCGATAGCGTTCCTATCGATATACACTTTAAGTGTAGCTTCGTTCTCGACCGAGTGATACTTGATATCGCTCGCAACTCGATTGCACCAAAAGTCGAGGTGTGCGACACGCGGACTAAGTTGTGCCCTAAAACCATTTCGTGCGGACTATATTCCGAGTTTGCACGCTCAATTGCTAGGGTCATCGTAAGACTACTTAGGCATGCACGCGATATGTTAACTTTAGCACGCATTTTCATTCAAGACAAGTTGACACCGTTCAGCACAAAGGCCTACCGATGCATTCGGCGATAGCCTACCAATGCGTTCGATTGAACGCCTGAACGAGCTTTTGAAAATATTAGACTTATTGTATGGAACATCCCAAGCCACAATGAGAGAGAGCGTACACTTCTTTTTCCAACGACGAGCTTTCAAAACTGAGAAATCGACGTGAAGTCCAAGGACGTAAAGCCGTGCTCTGATACCAATCTGTCACGCCCCGCTCCCGTAGAAGCGATCGTCCTTGCTAAGGCGTGATGCCGCACGGGCCTAGGTTGCGCCCGTGCAAGGCTAAGTCCAGAAACGGCCAATTTGAGCTATGCCACAGAGTCGCACAGAGTGTCCCCATTGCAGCAAAAAGTAAATGAACACAAATTGAAGTGAATTCAAACTCTTTTATTGATATTCAAGAAGTTTACAAGCGGCGCTAGGTCGAGTTTATAAGTCTCTCAAGATCTCTCTCTCTCTGAAACATAAAAGGTGTGCCAAGTGGCTTACAAGATGGAATAATTCATGGCGATGTTCCGATACATTATATCCTGTATAGGGTGCTTCAACTTCTTGTAACGCTCCAAGGCTCCAGAGATAGCTCCGTGCCTTAGCACGTTCGAGGAAAGCTCCGCACCCGGCGACGTCTCCTGCATCCTGCAAGCAGACTGTGGGGTTATCAGTACATTGCTATGCACTGGTGGGGAGGCTAGCTCGCCCACAATGCTATCATTACCAAACACGTTCCATTTACTTTTGTGCACCGTCTATCATTCATTGTCTTTCTAATCTTGCCTTAGGATCAGTTTCATGGCATATTTCGTAACCTATCTCGTGTTGCCAAATTCAAGTGTCTGCATGGAAATGCATGCACGACTTACCCATACTTACCGTCCGGCCTTCCCTGTCCAAAGTAAACCAAGTTAGTCAACAATTCATATGTAGTAACTTAACGTGATTCATGTAAACATTCAATGTTAAGGGCATGTCCCTGCCTCAGGTTCTAGCACATCGTAGGCACGTTCTAGCATGTTGTAGGCATGTTCAGAGTGTTATATTTCAAGCATATTCAGGATGTTAAATTTCAAGTATGTTCAGGATGTTACATTTTGAGCATGTTCAGGAGTGTTACATTTCGAGCATGCTCAGGAGTGTTATATTTCAAGCATGTTCAGGAGACACTTCATTTAGTTAACTTAGACTACTTGTTTCAATGCAAGGACTTGCACGTGGATTGCCACCACCATAGTCCACTTAATCTACATGCATGGGTCGCTGGCATCACAAGCCATTTTGGACATTTTCGTAGGCATTCTCACCTATCGAAGCGTGATGGCTGGTACACCTTGATAGTCTCTTGAAATGCCTGGCCTTACGTCTTCTTGAGTGGCCGAGACCCCACTCAAAGCAGCCCGTACGCCCCATGTCTGATTTCGCCTAGGCCGGCCACGGTATACCCTCCCCCATCGCCCGTGCCGCAGAATCCTTCCTCATGACGGCCACGGTATTCCCTCCATCGCTCGTGTCGTTTGTCCACGACAATTTTGTATTGACTTGTCATTTAACTTAACGGCTGTCTTTGAGCCATAATGCGTTATCGACCAGGTTGGCGTCCGTGCAGCGCGGATAGCGATCCCCGTTGCACGTGCCCGTCATACCTGTCGCTAACCATTCTTTCCTTTCTTATCTTTTATTTACTCTTTCATGTCTTTCTTTCACTTGTTCGTACATTCATTCATTCTTCACGTATTCATGTTATTCATTCGTGGATTCATTCATTCACTTATTCGATCATTTATTCATTCATTATGCAACTCCCCATGCGGGAGTCGCCTTGGCGACCCATCGGTCCTGAAGTATTCCAATGTTGTTATACTCTACTCGGAACGACTATGTCGATAGTCTTTCATTTTTTTGTTGTAAACCGTTTATTATTTCATTATTGATCGTATAGGAAACTTGCATGTAAGCTTGTGCCTTAGCACGAGCGTAGAGCGCGGTAAGAGAGTTTCTATATTTGCCGAGTCCTTTTTCATGTTCTAAACAAGCATACAAGATAGGATTATTCCCTTAGTTAGGTGCGTTGAGTCATTCATTTATTAGCATGCGAGGTATTATCGCCTAGCGATTCTAGCAATAGTGTCCGTATTGTTATGTGTCTAGGCTAAGCAAAGACGGGTTCATCGGAGCCACCCACCTTAGCGATGTTCGCATCGGCCGAGCGATACACCGAGCGCGTCTTTGAAAGTCAAGTCTGGATTCGTTTTGACGGGTCAATGTAAGCCTTGCATCGATTCTTCATCAGGTCGATGCCAACTCTTCGGGTCGATGGCTCGTTTGAGTCGTTGCACTTGTCGTTTGAATCGACGTTTCGTTTGGGCGGAACGGGTCGTTACAGGGTGGGTGTTTGCTGTCGGGGGGAGGAGGGGTGGGGTGGGGGTTTGCTGCCGGAGGGGTGTGGGAGGGGGAGGGGGTGGGGGGTTTGCTGTCCAGCGAGGTAGGGAGGGGTGGGGGGGTATCGGTGGTTTCGGATCGGACCATTCCTATGAGTATCGGTGGTTTCGAATCGGTGTATCGGATCGGGGGAGGGGGTATAGGTGGTTTCGGATCGGACCAATCCTATGAGTATCGGTTCGGGAGAGGGGGTATCGGAATCGGTATCGGAATCGGAATCGAAATCGGTATCGGACCGATACTGAACGATACCGGTACAGTTTGGCAAAATAGGTCGAAATACAAAGAAGAAAGTCCTCAAATGGAAGGAAAAGAGTCAAAACTCCTCACCATTGGCAACCCTATTGCATGGGGTTCTTATTTGATGCCTCTACACTATTTAATGCAATTTTGAGGGTTTACAATGCATATACCTATTGGGAGATGGATTTCTAATAAAAATGGCTCCAAGATCTAAAAATCCCCAAGCTCCAAGTGCTCCATCCTCTAATCTCATACAACTGATCACTAACTCTGATACTTGGATTACTGACCTCTCTAACTCATGTATCCTAATTGCTAATAAAATACTAACTCATAATACACCCTCATTTTACTGATCCAAAGACACCAACACAAGAAACTCATACAACTGAACACTCAAAACAGTACCCATGTCCTCACTGATTGTAGGACTGACACCAACTAATATCCCTTCTCTTCATGACAGTACCCATGTCCCCACTGTATTTCAGTTCTAGTTAGTTTTATGTGATTCTCTGATAGTTCTCTTATTTATTCTGTATTTTGGCTCCAGCTCCAGCTCCATTTGCATTAATCTACGGTACGACATGGTGATCAGGACATAGTCCCTGCAGCCATTCGACTGGCAAAATAGAAACTATGTAGCCGTAGATAAAGTTGACTGTCCTTCGACCCTCATCCCTCGGCAATGATGATACGACAACCTATCACTATATCTTATATAGTAATAGATGATGTTTTAGTATTACATTATGTGAGTTCATCTTGATTCTGTTACATTCTTCAGATACTAGATACTAGATTCGATAAGAACGTATACTACACCATATGTACAAAACATAGATGATTCACACTAATGTATGCTAAAATGATTTTTGGGTTGTGTTCGGAGCCATCCGTTCTCACACTTAAAACACATATGAATTAGAACTGTGTGTCAATCTTTGGTTTTGTATTTTCGACGAACCCAGGGATTGGATTCTGTATTTTGTATTTTGGATTCTGTATTTTGGCTCCAGCTCTAACTTTATTTGCATAAATCTACGGTATGACATGGTGATTAGGACATAGTTCCTGCAGCCATTCGACTGGCGAGGCAAAAACTATGTAGCCATAGATAAAGTTGACTGTCCTCCGACCCTCATCCCTCGGCAATGATGATACGACAACCTATCACTATATCTTATATAGTAGTAGATGATGTTTTAGTATTACATTATGTGTGTTTATCTTGATTCTGTTACATTCTTCAGATACTAGATACGATAAGAACATATACTACACCATATGTACAGAACATAGATGATTCACACTAATGTATGCTAGAATAAATTTTGGGTTGTGTTCTGAGCCATCCGTTCTCACACTTGGAGAAAAATTAAATTTTCTGTATTTTATCTGACGCACAAATACCGCTCGAGTGAGCCAAAGGCATGCAGCCACTTCCCTCCCTCCATTCCCCCTCTCTCTCTCTCTTATGCTATCAACGTCACAACTTTTCCAGTGTTGCTCCCTCTAATGATGATGAACGCAAAAATCAAAGATCCCCCTCTCCTTTCTCACTCTTCACAGTTATCACAACAGGAAGGATCAGTGTTTTCTATTTCTCTTCCATCTATCCATTCCTCCGTTCTGATCAAGCCTCCACATATGATATTCAGCTCAAGTGTAGAGACGGGGGAGAAGAAGTGGGCAGAAAGAGGAGGGGGAAGCAGCACAGCCGACGGCAAGACCTAGAGGAATTTCAGTAGATTTTTTCAACATCCGTAGGAGAACTATAAGGATATATCTTTTCACAATATGTCACCTTGTCAAAGACCCTTAATGTGAATATCATGTTACCGCGGTGTCGAAAGACTAACATGTCATAATTTTCTAAGCCGTATGCTTTGACATAATCCACCCAACTCTTTCCTCCTATGTAGTAATCTTGTACTTCATAAAAAAATACAAGATTACTAAATAGGAGGAAAGAGTTGGAAGGATTATGTCAAAATACACGGCTTAAAAAATTATGACATGTTAATCTTCAGACACCGTGGTAACATGGTTGTCACATTAAGGGTCTTTGACAAGGTGACATGTTGTGAAAATATATATCCTTATAGTTCTCCTACGGATGTTGAAAAAAGCCTATGTACTTCCTCCAGGTCATGCTGCCGGCTGTGCTGCTTCCCCCTCCTCTTTCTGCCCACTTCTTCCCCCCCGCCTCTACACTTGAGCTGGATATCATATGTGGAGGCTTGATCAGAACGGATGAATGGATGGATGGAAGAGAACTAGAAAACACTGATCCTTTCTATTGTGATAACTGTGAAGAGTGAGAAATGAGAGGGAGGTCTTTGATTTTTGCGTTCATCATCATTAGAGGGAGCAACACTGGAAAAGTTGTGACGTTGATAGCATGAGAGAGAGAGAGGGAGAGGGGAAATGGAGGGAGGGAAGTGGCTGCATGCCTTTGGCTCACTCGAGCGGTATTTGTGCGTCATCTGGTGGTGCTCCTCCGGCTCCAGCACCGTGTCCAGCTCCAGCTCCAGGCGATCAGTAGTTTCATTTTTGCATTTTTGGACTGTACTATATTTTTGACTTTGTACGTATTTGGGGATATTTAGTTTTTTCGTTGAGGATACTGAGTTTGTACGTATTTGCAGATATTATATATTGACATTGTTCGTTGCGGATAGTATTTTTTTCTTTATATTTTTTGTATATTCTGGAATGTATTGTGCGTGCCAGTGTTGAGTGTTCCACCGAGGGGGTCGGCGAACCCAGGGATTGGATTTTGTATTTTGTATTTTGTATTCTGTATTTTGGCTCAGGCTCCAGCTCCATTTATATTAATCTACGGTACGACATGGTGATCAGAACATAGTCCATGTAGCCATTCGACTGGCGAGGCAGAAACTATGTAGCCGTAGATAAAGTTGACTGTCCTTCGACCCTCATTCCTCGGCAATGATGATACGACAACCTATCACTATATCTTATATAGTAGTAGATGATGTCTTAGTATTACATTATGTGAGTTCATCTTGATTCTGTTACATTCTTCAGATACTAGATACGATAAGAACATATACTACACCATATATACAAAATATAATGATCCACACTAATGTATGCTAGAATGAATTTTGGGTTGTGTTCTGAGCCATCCGTTCTCGCACTTAAGTACTGTGAGAGCGCCGGAGAGAGTGAGAGCGCCGGAGGAGGGAGGAGAGAGAGTGAGAGAGTAAAATGGGGGAAAATGAATTGGTGGGGGAATATAATTAGAATTTAGCGACGTTCATACTAATGTCGCTAAATTAGTCGCTATTAGCAACGTCATAGCGACGTTTCGCGACATATAATGCCGATATTTGTAACAGGTAGTTTTATTGGTTGGTTAATTGGTAACATGGTGATCGGGACATATAGTCCCTGCAACCATTCGACTGGCGAGGCAGAAACTATGGTACGACATGGTGATCAGGACATAGTTCCTGCAGCCATTTGACTGGCGAGGCAGAAACTATATAGCCGTAAATAAAGTTGACTGTCCTCCGTCCCTCATCCTTCGGCAATGATGATACGATAACCTATCACTATATCTTATATAGTAGTAGATGATATTTTAGTATTACATTATGTGAGTTCATCTTGATTCTATTACATTTTTCAGATACTAGATACTAGATTCGATAAGAACGTATACTACACCATATGTACAGAACATAGATGATTCATACTAATGTATGCTAGAATGAATTTTGGGTTGTGTTCTGAGCCATCCGTTCTCACACTTAAAACACATATGAATTAGAACTGTGTATTTTTGTATTTTCGGCGAACCCAGGGATTAGATTCTGTATTTTGTATTTTGACTTTGTACGTATTTGGGGATATTTAGTGTGTTTGGATATTTTGCTATGTATATTGGGATAGTGTGTTGGATATTGTGTTAGATATTTTGTTGGTCATTGTGTTGGATATTTTTGTGTATGTTGTGATATATTGGATGTTTGGAGATATTGTGTTGGCAATATGGATATTTGTTGGATATATTGGATGTCGGATATGTTATATTTGTGTATGGTGGATGTTGAATATGTTATATTACAGGGAATAGTCTCTTTCCTGCAATTTTTTTTCAAAAATATTTCAGTTAGCGACGGATTATCGACGGCTTGCCGACGGACTTTTGCAGGTAGCGACGGATTACCGACGGGTTACTGACTGACATTTGCAGTTAGCGACGGTTTCCTGACGGATTGTCCGTCGGCCTATTTCTGGAAAAAATTTGCGACGGAAGAGCGACGGACGTTCCGTAGCTCATAATCTGGAATATGTGGACGATTTCCAGAAGGGTGGCGACGTATTATCCGTCGCTATTCCGTCGCTAATCCATCGAGGATGGCGACGCTTTGAGCGACGGATATTGCGTATCAGAAACCCTCGGATACACGGTTAGCGACGATTTAGCGACAACCATTTCGTCGCTAATTTTATGAATGTATTTAAAATTTAAACTTTCGTATTTGACGGGAAGCCGTCGGTACGCCGTCGCTAAAAGTTTTTATTTTGCCAACGGAAATCCGTCGCTAGTTAGTCGCAGAGCGGCGGACTAGCGACGAGCTAGTTTTAGCGACGAGGTTATTCCCGACGGATTTTTTCAGCCCGTATCCGTCAAAAATCTGTCGGTAAAGGGAATTACCGACGGATTTTCGACGGATAGTACCGTCGCTAAAATCTTATATTTTGGTAGAATTAGCTTTGATCAGAGGCGCGTATTGCTATCATACGCTTGTTTGATCAGTGTTCAGTACTAATATGCGCCTGTTTGTAGGCGCATTGCTGATGTGCGCCTGTTTGTAGGCGTATTGCTGATGTGCGCCTGTTTGTAGGCGCAATGCTGATGTGCGCCTGTTTGTAGGCACAATGCTGATGTGTGCCTATTTGTAGGCGCACACTACTGATGTGCGCATGTTTGTAGGCACAATGCTGATGTGCGCCTGTTTGTAGTCGCATACTGCTGATAGATTCTGCTAACTTCTCCTGTTTTATTGATATTTGCAGGGACTTGGTTAGCGAGCTTCTTCAGAACTGGTATTAGTGATTTGGATGTTGCAGAGAGCATTCTTCTGACACCCACATCAGACAGCTTATATGGTTCTGACACTCAAATCAAACAGCTTAGGACTCTTCATGTTAAGAAGGGTCTTCCTCAGATGGTAGGAAGAGCCTATACACATGAGAGTTGGATGGTGAAGACGCAGAACTAGGAATTGTATCACAAGGGTGATCTCGTTTCTAGTTCCCCGGGCGGGCTGTCTTCTCTCCACCAGTTGTATTGACAGCAGCTCATCTTTGGGCTGCTGCACTCTGGGGTTCTCCTCTAGTCTTTCTCAGAGAGAAGACCAGAGTTAATTTTATTGTCGTGCTCGTTGCTTCAGGTCAATACGACAAGGAATTGCCACCAACAAATAAGAAGATCCAAAGATGTAATAGACCTTCATTATCGATGAGAAGATCCAAAGATGTAATAGACCTTCATTTAGAATGAAAATCTAAGATGTAATAGATTTTCATCAAGATGTATCTATGCTTTTAAAGAAGGAATAAAGAAATAATTGTCTCATTATTCTCTTTCTCTTTTTTTTACAATTTGATTTTGCTATGCTGTCATAGATAACAGAATCCAGAGAGGATCACAAATGTGGCAAGTTGTTTTGAAATGAATGGGTGATCATTCACTTCGATTTCCGAAGAAAAAATATTGAATGAATGAATAGTCATTTATATTTTCAAAGAAGACAGCGAATGAATCAAACACGCCACTTTCGAAGAAGGGAAGATGAAGAGTAGGTTATGAATGAACCGTTAGAAATTAACAAACAGTTCTGCCTCTTTCCAAAAGTTGCATCAGTTCTCAAGGCTGATTGCCTATAAATTGTCAATCTCTTTTCTTCCTGTGCAAGAAAAAATGTCTTCCAAAGACTTGATCGATCCGAAGACTGAAGAAGAAACCAAGACTTTCCTTGCTGAGCCTCTAGTGCCTTCTCAAAAAGAAAGGGGCGAAGGTTCAACTATTCCTCCTGCACCAGGACAAGATTTGATCTCCAAGTTAGTAGAGCCTGGAAAAACTGCCGAAGAAGAGGCATTGAGAACGGTTGTTCGTGAGTTCCTGGTGTGTTCAGACAATGAGATGTTTGAACGGTTGGCGAACTTTATATTTAATCAGGAAGGGTCAGGGCCTCCTCCTCGTCCTTAATATTATGTAATTCCATTCTACTTTTGAATAAAAATGAACTTTCATTTACATCATGTCTCTGAAAATAAAATACATTTTGTCTTTATACATAATATTTCTTGAGAAATTTGCCATTGATGGGCATCATAGCAACTCTGCCATCCATATCTGTTAATTGATAGGCCCCATTAGAGAAGACTTTATTTATCACATACGGTCCTTTCCATTTTGTCTCGAACTTGCCTTTGCTCATATGTGTTATAGTCATAGGACGTCTTTCCGAACGGCCGTGGCTCTCCAACTTCGGTAACTCCTTTCCCTTTCTTCCTAAATAAACCACCATTTTCCACCACCATCTTCACCACCATCTCTTTTTCCCCTAAATTCTCCAAGCCCTAGCCTTCCTCCACCCGATCCCGGCGAACCCGACCTCTGGCTGGTGCACCCCTTCCGTAGCCGACGCCCCGTCGCCCGCCGTTCCCGGGACCGCCCGACCCCCTCCTGTGCAAGTGTCCGGCCCCGTTACGCTGCTGACCGGTGTTTCTCTGTCTCCGGCGAGCTTCCGAACGTGACCCACTGTCCGATCCATTTCCGAGAATTATCCCGCGGCTCCCCGACCAACGGATATTGGGTAATTTCTGTGTAATCACAGTAGTTCGTCCCTCCCTGGTATCTGTGATGATAATTTTTGTCCACAAATTTTTTCAGAAATTTGGTTTTCGGTTGCGTGCTTGGTTTCGGAAATTTTCGAAACCACTGTTATATGTTATTTCTATGGTTTTCTGGATTTCTGTGTGTTCTGTGGTTTCTTTGAGATATTTCGGAAATTCCGAGGGAGTTGGAAATGATTTCTGGAATTTTCGGGTTAGTTCTGATGGTTTGGAATTTTTCGAGGAACTTTCGAAAAAGTTCTGTTGGTTGCTGTGATGTTTCCAAGATGGTTTCGGAATTTCCAAATAGATTCGGGTTTTTCGAATACGTCTCGGGAACGTAATTTTTCTGTATATAAATTCATATATATTTGGTTCTCTTGATTCGGGACTTATATTGGAGTTTGTTGGCAAATTTCCCAAATTTTTTTGGTTGACCGAAAATAGAGGAAGTGCTGCCGAATTTTTCTATAATATCTAAATATGATTTTTAAAAAAAATGGTTTTTCGGAAAAGAATATTATTTTGAATTTTGGGCGACGACCGTATTGGTCAATGGGCCCTGGCTAAGTGCAAACGAAACCGGTTTCGCCCGGACGTTGAGGCATTAGCCTATATGACGATTGGACCAATATCTGAGACTCATTATTAAATTTATTTTAATTTAATTGTAGGATTTTTAGAGACTAACAAATGTTTCTTCTTATTTCAATTTATGTAAAATAATTTGTAAGGGCATAAGCCCAGCTTTTCTATTTTCTTTCTCTGTGGCCTGTAATTATTGTAGCGTAGTTTTCTTTCATTTTCTGGTTTTGCTGGTTTTTTTAGCGTAAACGCGTAAAACTAAAATAAATATTATTTTGATATAGAAAAAATTAATGAGGTTTTTCTCACATTAAAATTCACAAGTTTGTAATATTTAAATAAAGATCATGTTTTCTTATTAAACAAGAAATTTAGTTTTATAAGTATAATTACGAAAAATACAAAGTTTTAACCAATTAAATTGATAACTACGAGTTTTCCAAAATAAAAAGTTAAATTGATCTTTTCCTCGTAATTAATTACAACGCACCCGATAATCGAGATTTGTTGTGATAGCGTAATCCAAGATTAAAATCTGACTAGGACCTGCTACTAGAGATTGCAACTAGCACACCTAGCTTGGTTTCACAATAGTTCTAAGTCGCGTTCTCCAACTGTAGGGTCTCGGAGACGAACCTAGCATCTTTCCGGAACCAACACCGTTTCCAGTCGTAAACAAAGGCAAGTACATTTTGTGTTAGTTTACAATTATTTAGTAATCGTTTTAATGTAAGTTTAAACCACGATGCAACAAGAAACTCTCTCTGAGAGCACTGACTGTAACTACTGTAACTGTTTGGGGACTGGGGGAGTAGTGTAATGAGTATGACCACATCCAAATTACTGTAACAACTGTGCGAGCTTACCCCTCTTACACACGGGGATAAGCCATATCTTTTACTGTATAACCCAAGCCGGTCATATTCATTGCCTATTCATATCACAATATTTTAACTGCTGGAGAACTGTTTATTTTCAAATTGTTTAAAAGTGCATGATTCTATTATTATTTCAATTGTCAAATTAGCATGAATTGTACTTTGCTCCCTCCTGACTGGAGACCCAACATTTTTAGGTATCACTGATGATGCTTTGTTCTGCGGTATTTTTCCCGAAATTCTAACTAGAGGACGATGATCTCGAGACTGATGAGCTGGTTGCCTAGATTTTCTTCTTCTTTTATAATTCATGATATTTGTGAAAAATAATGTATTTCAGATGTATCTTTCATTTTGTTGTAAAAAGTTTTAAACTATTCGAATTATTAAAGTTGTGGCAATTAGACTGTGTTGTTTATTACCTGCATGAGTGATACAGCTTACTGCCGCCGTCTCAACAACGGTGCAGGCTGGGCATGATCCGATTCGACCCAAGAAATTGGGACCGGGTCGTGACATGTTTTTAGTGGTGGCCCATGCAGGTCAGATCAACAACTTAGGAGAACATATTTAGAAACAATTAGAACACTAGAACATCAATTTGTCATAACATAGGACCGAAATATATTATAAATAAATATTTTTGTTTGCTATAGACTGGTAGGCTACCTTGCTTATGTTTTGTATCCTAAACCTTCCAGAGTATGGCCAAAGGAAAGACCACTTGTTCCGGCTCTGCTGGCAATGAGGTCCACCACCGGTCATACTTAGACCCATACCCATCATTGAGACCTGTAACTGCCCTATTACTATCTCAGACCATAAATTCTTAGCACCCTTACTTGTGATGCCCTTACCCAACTATGATGTACTCTTAGGGATAGACTGGTAGATTGTTATAGAGGATGTGTAATATTCAGCCCATCTGGAGAGCCAGAGTTGAAATCTATCGAGCTTCTGAAGATATGGAGTATGTTACCTACACCCCTATTACTAAAGAACCCGGACCTCTCTATCCTATCATAGTGGAATTTTTGGACGTTTTTCTGATAGTTTTCCTGGATTACCCCAGATCGAGACATAGGATTCACCATTGACCTAGTTCCCGGCCCTTTCCCTATTTCTAAGGGATACTACAGAGTCAACCCCAAGGAGGCCAAGGAGATGAAGGACCAGATCAAAGAACTGAAGACCCAGGGATTTATCCGAGACGGAGCTTCACCCTGGGGAGCACCTGTCTTGTTTGTGCCCAAGAAGGACGGAACAGTACGAATGTGCATCGACTACCGGGTGTTAAACAACATCACTATCAAAGAACAAGTACCCTATGCCCCTGATTGATGACTTGTTTGATCAACTCAGTGGAGCCAAGGTGTTCTCGAAGATTGATCTCAGATCTGACTATCATCAGATCAAGGTCAGGAAGGAGGACATTCCCAAGACGGCTTTCAACACCAAGTATGGATAGTTTGAATTCTTGGTCATGTCGTTTGGACTGACAAATGCCCCTACGGTATTCATAAACCTCATGAGCAAGGTTTTCCATGAATATCTAGACCAAATTGTTGTTGTCTTCATCGACGACATTTTGATCTACTCAAAGACTAAGAAGAGCATGAAGAGCACCTGAAGGAAGTTCTGGGAACTTTGAGGAAGGAGAAGCTGTATGGTAAGCTATCCAAATATGAATTCTTTCTAGACAAGGTAGATTTTCTTGGCCATGTTGTCACAGGAGAAGGAATTTCGGTGGATCCTAAGAAGATAGCTGCCGTTGAGAAGTGGTCTACCCCAAGCTCAGTTGCTGAAATCAGAAGTTTTCTTGGGCTTGACTGGCTACTACCGGAAGTTGTGAAGGATTTCACCAGAATTACTGAACAGATGACGAAGCTTACAAGAAAGAATGAAGAGTTCGTTTGGACGGAAGCTTGCCAGGCATCATTTGAGGAACTAAAGAAGAGACTTACAACAGCATCGATACTTGCGCTACCCGCAAGTACCGGCGATTTCTCAATCTACAGTGATGCCTTTGGAAAAGGACTGGGTTGCATTCTTCAACAACATGGAAAAGTAATTGCTTACGCATCTAGGCAAATACGGACTCATGAGAAGAACTATCCCACACATGATTTGGAGCTCGTAGCAGTGATATTTGCATTGAAGCTATGGAAGCACTACCTTTATGGAGAGAGAGTGGAAATATTTACAGACCATAAAAGTCTGAAATATTTTTCACTCAGAAAGGGCTGAACATGTGACAAAGAAGATGGCTAGAACTGATGAAGGATTTTGACATCGACCTGCAGTATCATCCGAGAAAGGCTAATGTTGTTGCATATACATTTAGTCGATACCCGATGGCAACGTTCTTAACCAAGGAGCGGCATTTATTGGAGGACATAGAGAAGCTTGGTCTGGAGATTGTACTGCCCAAGGAAGAAATAAAAAACTAGGAAGAGAAGCTATTGTACCAGGAGCTGATTCAACAATGATGCAGTTACAATTGCGTTCAAGTCTGATGGACAGAGTCAAGGAGGCACAATTCCAAGACGAGACGCTTTGCAAACTCAGAGATCAAGTGCTGGCATGAACACTTGAAGGATTCTCAATCGCCAGCGATGGAGCACTGAAGAATGGTACGAGGCTTTGCGTACCAACTGGCGAACTGAGGAACGAGCTGATGCAAGAAGCGCACCAGTCACAGTATTCCATACATCCAGGAGCCAACAAAATGTACCGAGATATACGTATTATAGTATGGTGGTACGGAATGAAGAAGGATGTATCCAGGTATGTGGCTAGATGTTTAATTTGTCAACAAGTAAAAGCTAGCAGACAGAGACCAGCAGGACTATTGCAGTCGCTTGACATCCCGGAGTGAAAATGGGAGCACATAACGATGGATTTTATGTCAGGACTGCCTCGATCCTAAGGAGGAAAAGATGCCATTTGGGTTATCGTGGACCGACTGACGAAGTCAGCTTACTTTATTCCCTTCAAAGTTGGTCTATCCACCGAGAAGTTGGCAACACTGTACATGCGGCACATCTACCGGATTCATGGAGTTTCGGTAAAGTATTGTGTCTGACAGAGATACTAGATTTACCACTCACTTTTGGAAGAGTTTGCATGACAGTTTGGGAACACAACTGAAGTCAGCACCGCCTACCATCCCCAGACTGACGGACAAACGGAAAGAACAATCCAGACGCTAGAAGACATGCTGAGATCCTGCTTCTTAGAATTTGGAGGGTCTTAGGAAGACTATTTGCACCTGGTAGAGTTCTCTTACAACAACAGCTACCAAGCTAGCATCGGTATGACACCGTTCGAGACACTCTATGGACGTCGTTGCCGCACTCCACTTGCTTGGGATGACGTAGGAGAAAGAGTACTGCTGGGTCCAGAGATGGTGACTGACGCAGTAGAGAAGGTGAATGTAAGCTCAGGATTGCCCAAGACAAACAGAAGCATTGGGTTGATAGTAGTCATCGACCATTGGAGTTTGAAGAAGGAGATAGCATTTTTGTGAAGTTTTCTCCTACCAGAGGAACGATCAGTTCTGACGGAGCTGGGAAATTGAGGCCAGGTACATCAGGCCATTTGAAGTTTTAAGACGAGTTGGAAAGAAGCATACCGGTTAGCTCTACCAGCTAATCTTGAGAGTGTGCAACGTCTTCTACGTATCACAGCTCAGACGCTACATTCCGGATCCGAGTCACATTTTGGATAATTCAGAGCTGAAGATTGGACTCAACCTTTCAGTACCAGAGAAACCAGTAGCAAGCGTAGTCAGAGGTGAGAAGAAGATCAGAAAATTTGAGCCATCACATAACTCCTATTTCTTATCTTTTCGTTCTAAACTTGACTGATGCTGCTAAGTTTGCCTAGTTTTGCAAGCTATTTCTTTATCAAGCTTGATCATGACAGTATTTTATTGGGTGCACCCACTAATATATTGTCTAATCAGGACCGGTGCATGATGGTCGGATCAACCTCGTGTACTTTGGTTCGCTTTTGTATTTTTCTGCATTGATGATATCATAAATGAAACTTGTCCCTAAACCATCTCATCCACGACTGCCTTGGAAATTCTTATTGTTGGACCAGAGTTACGGGCGTAGTACCCGTACCTGTTTGATTTGAGTTTATTTCTAACCCTATCTTTAAATTTCGATGACGAAATTTTCTAAGGAGGGAAGGTTGTGAAACCCGCAATTTTATAAATTATTTTAAATCATTTAGTTGTGTGTTTGTGAAGTTAATATTAGTATTATTAAATCATTGAAATGTAAAATTCTTTTCAAAAATATTTAAACACGAATTTTTTATTGTCAGCCCAGACCTGAACCCGATTTGAAACATAAAGCATTTAAAAAAAATTAATTTAGTTATCATTCATATCATTATTTTAGCCACATGTTAGAAGCCCGGAATTAATTGAGTTTTATTTAAGCCTTTGGCCCACAACTTATTATTACTTAAAACCATTAAATCATTTTTAGAAAAGCCTTTATATTAGAAGCCCAAGCTTCTAAAGTCCAAACCCAATAAGTTTGCTTATATCCATACCCATTTAGCTTATATACCCATTAAGGCTATATTTTAATTCATTAGTTTTGAGAGAGAAGGAAACTTTCCATTCTCTTCATTCTCCTTACTGTTGGCTCTTCGAGAGTTACCAAATACTCTTCGGGAGCTTGGCCGACCCTAGGCCGATCGCCTCCCCGTAACCTCTGGCAACTCCTCCTTTCCTTTCCGAACGGCCGTGGCTCTCCAACTTCGGTAACTCCTTCCCCTTTCTTCCTATATAAACCACCATTTCCCACCACCATCTTCACCACCATCTCTTTTTCCCCCAAATTCTCCAAGCCCTAGCCTTCCCCCACCCGATCCCGGCGAACCCGACCTCTGGCCGGCGTACCCCTTCCGTAGCCGGCGCCCCGTCGTCCGCCGTTCCCGGGACCGCCCGACCCCCTCCTGTGCGAGTGTCCGGCCCCGTTACGCTGCTGACCGATGTTTCTCTGTCTCCGGCGAGCTTCCGAACGTGACCCGCTGTCCGATCCATTCCCGAGAATTATCCCGCGGCTCCCCGACCAACGGATATTGGGTAATTTCTGTGTAATCACAGTAGTTCGTCCCTCCCTGGTGTCTGTGATGATAATTTTGGTCCACAAATTTCTTCGGAAATTTGGTTTTTGGTTGCGTGCTTGGTTTCGAAAATTTTCGAAACCACTGTTATATGTTATTTCTGTGGTTTTCTGGATTTCTGTGTGTTCTGTGGTTTTTTTGAGATATTTCGGAAATTTCGAGGGAGTTGGAAATGATTTCTGGAATTTTCGGGTTAGTTCTGATGGTTTGGAATTTTCTGAGGAACTTTCGGAAAAGTTCTGTTGGTTGCTGTGATGTTTCCAAGATGGTTTCGAAATTTCCAAATAGTTTCGGGTTTTCTGAATACGTCTCGGGAACGTAATTTTTCTGTATATAAATTCATATATATTTGGTTCTCTTGATTCGGGACTTATATTGGAGTTTGTTGGCAAATTTCCCAGTTTTTTTGGTTGACCAAAAATAGAGGAAGTGCTGCCGGATTTTTCTATAATATCTAAATATGATTTTTTTTTAAAAATGGTTTTTCGGAAAAGAATATTATTTTGAATTTTGGGCGACGACCGTATTGGTCAATGGGCCCTGGCTAAGTGCAAACGAAACCGGTTTCGCCCGGACGTTGAGGCATTAGCCTATATGACGATTGGACCAATATCTGAGACTCATTATTAAATTTATTTTAATTTAATTGTAGGATTTTTAGAGACTAACAAATGTTTCTTCTTATTTCAATTTATGTAAAATAATTTGTAAGGGCATAAGCCCAGCTTTTCTATTTTCTTTCTCTGTGGCCTGTAATTATTGTAGCGTAGTTTTCTTTCATTTTCTGGTTTTGCTGGTTTTTTTAGCGTAAACGCGTAAAACTAAAATAAATATTATTTTGATATAGAAAAAATTAATGAGGTTTTTCTCACATTAAAATTCACAAGTTTGTAATATTTAAACAAAGATCATGTTTTCTCATTAAACAAGAAATTTAGTTTTATAAGTATAATTATGAAAAATACAAAGTTTTAACCAATTAAATTGGTAACTACGAGTTTTCCAAAATAAAAAGTTAAATTGATCTTTCCCTCGTAATTAATTACAACGCACCCGATAATCGAGATTTGTTGTGATAGCATAATCCAAGATTAAAATCTGACTAGGACCTGCTACTAGAGATTGCAACTAGCACACCTAGCTTGGTTTCACAATGGTTCTAAGTCGCGTTCTCCAACTGTAGGGTCTCAGAGACGAACCTAGCATCTTTCCGGAACCAACACCGTTTCCAGTCGTAAACAAAGGCAAGTACATTTTGTGTTAGTTTACAATTATTTAGTAATTATTTTAATGCAAGTTTAAACCATGATGCAACACGAAACTCTCTCTGAGAGCACTGACTGTAACTACTGTAACTACTGTAACTGTTTGGGGACTGGGGGAGTAGTGTAATGAGTATGACCACATCCAAATTACTGTAACAACTGTGTGAGCTTACCCCTCTTACACGCGGGGATAAGCCATATCTTTCACTGTACAACCCAAGCCGGTCATATTCATTGCCTATTCACATCATAATGTTTTAACTGCTGGAGATCTGTTTATTTTCAAATTGTTTAAAAGTGCATGATTCTATTATTATTTCAATTGTCAAATTAGCATGAATTGTACTTTGCTCTCTACTGACTGGAGACCCAACATTTTTAGGTATCACTGATGATGCTTTGTTCTGCGGTATTTTTCCCAAGATCCCAACTAGAGGACGATGATCTCGAGACTGATGAGCTGGTTGCCTAGATTTTCTTCTTCTTTTATAATTCATGATGTTTGTGGAAAACAATGTATTTCAGATGTATCTTTCATTTTGTTGTAAAAAGTTTTAAACTATTCAAATTATTAAAATTGTGGCAATTAGACTGTGTTGTTTATTACCTGCATGAGTGATACAGCTTACTGCCGCCGTCTCAACAACGGTGCAGGCTGGGCATGATCCGATTCGACCCAAGAAATTGGGACCGGGTCGTGACAACGTCTGACTGTAAGAACCAACTCGCCTTCTTAAAATGTTCGCACTCTGACTTTGCGATTGAAAGCTTTTGAAATCTGGGCCTGATAAAGTTCGATATACTGTTGAGCTAATAACCTTTTCTCGTCGAGCACCTCCAATTCCTGAAGCCGAAGACGATCATTATTATATGTCGTAAGCTCATTAGCAATGTCGATTCTCAATGATGGAATTTGAATTTCCAAAGGTAGAACAGCTTCACATCCATATACCAGAGAAAAAGGTGTGCAACCTGTGGGGTTACGGACAGTAGTGCGGTATGCCCATAGACATTCTCCAAGTTTATCACTCCAACTGCGTTTGTTAATTGAGACAAACTTTTTAAGGAGTTTGATAATGGTCTTGTTGAATGCTTCAACCAACCCGTTAGTCGCAGGATTATAGGCTGTAGAAGCGACATTATTGATTCTGTTGTCATCACAGAACCTATTAAATTTCTGGCTGACGAATTGCGGCCCATTATCATGAATGATTCGGCGAGGGACACCAAATCTATATATCACATGATGTTTGATAAAATTGATAATGCTACTAGTCTTTACTTCAGCCAAAGGTATAGCTTCTGTCCACTTGGAAAAATAATCAGTTATGGCTAAGTTGAACCGATGTCCTTTAGATGAAGGAGGATTGATAGGGCCAATTATATCCATGTCCCAAGCTTCAAAAGGCCATGAGGCTGCAGTTGGATGAAGAAATTCCGACGGTTGGTGAATGAAATCTGCATGAATTTGACATGCACGGCATTTTCTTGCATAATCAATAGCATCTGATACCATAGAGGGCCAGTAGTAGCCCATACGTCGGATACGATCCTGTATTTTAGGACCAGGTTAATGTGCTCCACAAACGCCATCATGAGCTTCACGTAATATCTGCTTTGCTTCATCACCAGCGAGACACCTCAAGAGTAATCCGTCAAAAGTTCTTCGATATAGTGTCTTTGTAGTATGATTATAATAGAATCGAAGTGATCAACGACGGATACTTGTAGCTTCTTTAGGATCTTCTGGTAAAATGTCATGTACTACAAAATCAATGAAAGATACTCTCCAATCCTCGCTAAGGACATTGACTTCAGTTAGGTTGCTGAATTCAATGTTGTAGTTGTTTTCAACACAAAATAATTCTCTATTAGAGATAATAACCATCTGTTGTCTTTTGACTGGAACTGCCAATACCGCAGCTAGGTTAGCTAAGGAATCAGCTTCTGTATTGTATGTCCGACGTACATGTTCGATGAAGAATCCTTTAAATGAAAAAGCTATCATAGTTGCCGCTTTATGGTATGGTACTAGATCCTGATGTCGGACTTCATATATGCCTCTAACATGATTAACAATCAGCTTAGAGTCACCATATACTTCGAGATATTCAATACTCAATTATTTGGCTAATTGAAGTCCAATGAGCAAGGCATTGTATTCTTTCACATTGTTAGAGCATGACTCGTCTAAAGAATAAGCCCTTTGAATAGTTAATCCATCGGATGAAACAAGGACAATTCCTACTCCAGCCACAAGGGTACCTCCAGGTCCAATTCTAGAAGCTCCATCAAAGAACAACCTCTAAGTAGGAAATTCTTCTGAGATCATATTTGATTCCAATGTTTCGTCCGGAATCTCATCATAGAGTTTAGATGTCTCAGGGACAGGATGAGCTGCTAAGAAGTCAGCAAGTGCTTGGCCTTTCACAGACTTTTGAGGAACATAAACCATATCATATTGTGCTAACAATATGGCCCATGTGGCAAGCCTAGAATTGAGTGTACTTGGCTTCTTCATTAGAACTCGAAGAGGATTGACTCGGGATATGACATGAATAGTTTGGCCTATAATGTAATGTCTTGTCTTCTGAACAGCAAACATTAAGGCTAAACATTCCTTCTCCACTGGGCTATAATGATGTTCAGCTCCAATCATCGTTCGGCTGAGATAATAGATGGCTTGTTCATGACCTTTCTTGTTCTTCTGAGCCAGCAAAGCTCCCAATGAATGACCCATCGCTCGGACATACATTAAGAAGGGTATTCCTAAGATCGGTGGTACAAGAACCGGTGGACTCATTAAATACCGTTTTATGTCGTCAAATGCTCGTTGACATTCTTTCGTCCAAACGAAAGATACACCTTTCTTCATTAATTGAGTAAATGGTCTGTAACGTCCAGATAAATTCGAAATGAACTGCCTGATATACGCAAGTCGACCTTGGAATCCTCGTAGCTCTTTTAGGTTGCGTGGAAGACGCATCTCTTGAATGGCTTTGATCTTCTCGGGATCAACGTGTATACCCTTAGAGGTAATGACGAAGTCGAGAAACTTACCACTAGAGACACCCAAAAAAGACTTGGTGGGGTTCATTTTGAGTTGATGCTGGCATATTAGATTGAAGATAGTTCTTAAATCTTGAATGTGATCTTCTTTGAGACGACTTTTGACATCAATATCGTCAACATAGCATTCGACAGTCTTTCGCAAATGATCTCGAAAGATAGTACTTATAGCCTACTGGTAAGTTGTACCTACGTTCTTAAGACCAAACGGTATGACCGTATAACAGTACACACCCCGAGGAGTACGAAACGAAGTATGTTTTTCATCTTCATGATACATTCGGATTTGATTATATCCAGAAAACCCATCCATGAAAGAAATTCGTTCGAATCCACATGTATTATCGATCATAACATCAGTAATTGGGAGAGAGAATTCGTCTTTAGGACAAGCATCATTGAGATCCCGGAAGTCTATACAAACTCGAACTTTTCCGGTCTTCTTCAGGACAGGGACGACATTGGCCATCCAGTCAGGATGTTGTTCTTCTCTGATAAAGCCACAAGCTATAAGCTTTTTGACTTCAGTATCAATTGTATCCATCATTTCAGGCTTGAATCGCCGTTGTTGTTGTTTGACCGGTTTGGCATTCGGCAAAATGTTAAGCTTGTGAGTTGCAATTTGAGGATCTAATCTTGGCATATCTTCGTAACTCCAGGCGAAGACGTCAATGTATTCACGAATAAGGTAAATTAATTCTTGTTTGTCATCCTCTGGGAGATTCTTGCTAATGAAGATTGGTCGTGATACGCCTTTCTCTCTAATATCGATTTGGACTAGTTGATCCTCAGTAGGTGGTTCTCGTTGTTCAAAACGAAGTTTTCACTGCTTGTCCATCCTTTGTGCCCAAGGGTCCATTTTAGTAGCTTCTTTAATGTCACTTTCGTCATCTTCTGAGAATTCGGTGGACACCATGTTAGAAGATACTATCACCTTATGAACATGATCGATGCTGGTATCAGAATCCCATAAGATAGAATCAGAAGAGTTTGAACGTTCTTCTTCATTAGATTCAGAAGGTTCTGGAGTTGGAAGTGGTGACGTATAACCTAGTCCTCGTTTCGTTTTACTGTGGTATTGTTGTGATTTTTCTTTTGGAACAGCAATACGAAGAGGGGTTCGCCTTCCTTTACCATTGTTGAGACCTGTTCTAAAATTATAGCCCATTTTACAGATGATGGCTTTTGATTGTGGACTATAGCATCATAATTGTAGCCTCCCTATATCATCTCTTTTATCATTATAGAGCATAATTTTTGGTTCTTCTCTTTTGTTGAAGAGTATAGGCTTTTCATCTTTCTTTCGAGACGGTACTAAGAAGTACGACTCTTGTATTGAATCCAATAATACCACGTTTCGTAGAGATGATACGACTTCTATTGTAAGTGGTTTAAAGCTATCTAGCATATCCAGATAACACTGAGTATAGTAAAAGACATCAGTATACTGCAAAGGAGATGCTTTATTGATTTTTACACCATCATTTACAACAGAGACTTTAGCCTTAGCAGGCTTAGTCAAATTGATGACAAGAGGGGGAGAAGAAGAACGAGAAGGAGGAGGGAGCTTCTTGCGACGAAGATCGATTACAAGCGGCTCAGAAGAGGTGAGCTCCCTTTGTTTCTGACTATCACCTTTAGGTCGCTTCTCATGGGAAGAAAGATAGATAGTCAGTGGTTTGGAAGACAGAGGACATAAGGTGCGTCCTTTGACGGGAATCACCAGAGTATCATTAGGTATACTCTTCTGTTCTTCATCTGTGTCCATTGCTAGTACCACCTTCATGAATTCCTCTTTGTACATACGAGAATCGTTGCAATATGCTTCAACTCTTTTGAAAGGATTCAGATCTGCAACCTCTTTTTGGACTTCTCCATTATCATCCACATATTTGAAACATTGGTGGAGCGTAGAGGGTACAATATTATGTTCATGGAGGAATGCCTTCCCAACAAAGTATTGTATGAGCCATGATTGTCAATAACATAGAAAGTTACCTTTGTACGAAGATTGCCAATTTGAAGTTTTAGGCGTATCTTCCCCAAAGGTTCACTTCTTCCTTGATTGAATCCCAGGATGGTAGTGATAGTTGTAGAAAGATTATGTACTAGAATTTTCAAAACGTCCAATAAGGACTTTGGCATGATGCTAAGTGCAGACCCGGGATCAATCAGAATACGGTCGACTTTCATAGTGTCCACATACCCCGTGAAATAGAAAGGACGATCATGACGATTGTCTTCTAACAATATGTCATCTTGTGTAAAAGTGATATTGAGCATTAATTCAAATACACTATGACAATGTGCACAGCTGACTAGCTCCTTTTCGGGCTTCTTGAGAAGAGTCAAACAAGTGTCAGCCTGCATCAAGGCTTCACTTAACGTCTCACGAGTTTCTTTTGAGAGACGTAAAAGTTCAAAGATTGACAATCTTGCTGGAGTATTGGCTAATTGAGCCAATATATCAAAATTGTAAGGCTTTTCAAGTCCAAGAGATGATGACTTCTTCAACGCTTTATCAAAATGAACAGGTTGCTTTCCCTTGTCTGCTGATGTTTGTTTAGGAGGAGATGGTTCAACCACTGGCAAGGATGTAGACGGTGTATCTTCAGCAGAAAAAAATTATGGGGGAAGAGCATCCAGGGATGGAGCAGGGTTCTCTTGATTTTCGAAATACTCCCGAAGATAGGGTTTTCCAGATCTAGTGCCTATTAGGATTTCTTCTTCTGTTAATGGTTCAAAGGATACCATATTACAGTTCTTGGATTTAGACCTGGAATGCTTCTTTTGCTTAGAAGAGGAAGGCGTTTCAAATTCTGCCACCAGATCTGGATGAATCCACATAATCTCTCCTTTGTCAGTTGACATCGGAATAAGACCTTCATTTTAAGGAGGCGAGATATTTACAATTTCCAGAGTAGTCCTTGGAATGGGGACAGCACCATCCTGTACGAGTTGTGGTGGAAAATCACCGAATTAGAGAGAAACCATATTAGCAGTCACCGTTTTCTCGTCCTGCTGTAGAGTAATTGCTCCAGAGTTGACCAACTCCTGGATTTTGTCCTTGAGCACATAACATGCTCTGGTTGGATGCCCTATGAATCTGTGATAAATACAGTATTTAGGGTGATCAGTTTTACCAACTTCTTCTGGTCGTTTTGCCTCTAGAAGCTGAAGCTTATTACTTTTGATCAAGCAATCGAAGATGATTAAAGTATCATCTTCGTCAAAAGAATACTCTTCTTTTGGATGAGTTGACTTTTGCAGTGGTGCTGGTGGGGTGGATGCCGTCTGAGTAATATTGACAGCCAAAGACTCTTTGCCTTTAAGATTGATGGCCAATGTTTCTTTATTCTTGCGGTTATTCTGGCGATTACTACTCCCAGGTGTAGAATGTTCATCTTGGTTAGGATGAGTCATCTGGACTCCTAACTGCTTGAACTTTTCGGCACTCACTTCTGTCGCCTTTGCATTAACAATAAAAGAAGGCCAATCCTGGAATTGTGTAGATCCCGTCCACATACTGATAATAGGCAACAAGTTTGATTTGCAAGTGTTTATTGTTACAGCAGATGGAGTACCTAAAAGCATTTTGAGTGCCTCTCGGCAAAATCTTTCAATGAAACTGTCTGTGGATTCATTATGCCTCTGTTTAATTTTAATGAGTGTAGACATCGTCATGTCGTTGAGTCCCTCATAAAATTGTTCCAAAAACATTTGCTTGAAACCAGCAAAAGAAGTGATACAGCCATCAGGCAGGCTACGATACCAGTCATATGCTACACCGGCTAAACAACCGACGAACACTCTGGTAAAGAGAGCATCATTTGGCTGTAATTGATCAGTCATCACTTCAAAATGATTGATGTACTGACTTGGAGAAGTTCTACCATCAAACATCATAATGGTTGGGAGCTTATACTTAGGAGGAAATGGAACTTCCTTCCACTCTGTAGGATATGGTTGCTTTATGCCCAATCTTTGTAGGCCATCCTTCTGCTTGAAAGCCTCAAACTGAGTGCGTAAGAGTTTTACAACCTCATTAGCATCCCCTGATGTTTGGGAATTGGTAGGCTGATTAGAAGTATTAGGAGGAGGAACAGCGTGGTAATTACCACCTCTAGTACTAGACTGACTTGGATCAGCTTGAATTGGCACAGAGGCAACCTGAGGGGCTGGTACCCCCAGACTAACAGGTACAGAAGATGCTATAAGCTCAGGATTTGTAACAGGGTTTACAATCAAAGGCACTGTATGTTGAGCCACCATTATGGTGTGCATGCTTGCAACCATTTCTGCCATGGTTTTTAATTTGTCTTCTAATGCAACAATTTGTTGCTCTTGGCTGGTTGACGTAGAGGCATCTTGAGCTTCCGTAATGGTATATGCTGTCACTTCTCTTGCTGCTATTGATGAGATAGTTTGTTCAGAACTTTTACTATCTGCATCAAACTCCGAAAGAGAGTCCTCTCACACATGAGCGATGGAAAGATCTTCTTGATTAAAGACACCTTGGATCAAATGATGATTTCTCGATCTAGTGTATTGAAAGACACCTTCATTGGATGCATGGATCCGATCTAAGTATTGTTGACTGGGATTACGGGATGCATTACGTCTTGGACGTTTTTCACCCCCAGTGGCTTGAGAAGTCATGTTAACAGAAGCATATAATAGTTCATCTTCGTCTTCTATTATATGTTCAGGAGTTGAAGCATAGTTCAGACGATCGAAGACAGATCGTCGAGCCGATTGGCAACAATAGTTGATGACAACTTCATGTAGGCAGTGGCAATTTGAAGCACGATTTGGAGGTGAGGAAAACATTCCCGTAGTCTCCCGCCTTTGTGTAAGACGTTGCCGGAGGTCAGTTACAACCACAGGATGAGAAGAAGTCGGAAGAACATATTCCTTAATGATGTTAGGAACATGTCTCCTATTCTTCAAGTGTTTAGTTCTTTGAGTGTACAAAGATGTACTCAACTCATTAGCATAGGTAGATGGGTCTTTCTTTTCAAACTTTGACTTTTGGTGCAGATTGGCCTTTGGCATAGGGTTCGTGCGTTTTGCCAAAGTTGATATTGGTTGACGCCTATTGAGATAAGCGCGTAAATCTGAAAATTTCGTTCCCGGTGTCTCTATTTGTGATACCTTCAATTTTCCTTACTATGATCTTGAAATTTGTAAGGTAGGAAGGTCTTGTCCAAACCCCATAGGGGTTGGTAAGATACCTCTCTGATCAGTATTCTTTTCGGTATCAGAGATTCGAGGACCTCTGTTTACAGGAATAGAATCTGATACATCTTCCTCTGAGTTATAGACCAGGGAAGTTTGAGGAAAGACCAAAGGGTGCTTTCCTTTATTTTGAATAGGGTTAGCTAAGAAGCGTTTTCCTTTGTTCTGTTGTGTGATCATTTTAGGCATAGATTGTACCAATTGAGAAAATGCCATAGGATTTTTTCCTTTGTTCTGTCTAGTGTTAGCACTAGGACATGAATTCCCTAAGTTCAGAACTTGAGAATTGGAAGAGGGAATAGCCAAAAGACTAGTTCCCTTAAGTTGCGCCGGAGTAGCAGATTGCGCCTGGGTTACCGATTGCTTGGGTTGTGCCGTAGTCCTACGGACTACTGGTGGCGCCTTGGCAGCAACATTGGTAGACTGTGCCTCGACAGTAGCTTGAACTGACTGTGCCTTAGCAGCAAAGATAGTAGTAGGCTGCGTATGGGAAGCAGAGTGAGCAGATTGTGGCCTAGCAACAGAAACAGGCTGTACTGGAGCCACTGAGGCGGATTGTGCCTTGGTCATTGAGAACTCAAGTTGCGCCTGGGCAACAGCGACTGTAGGAGATTTAGGAGTCCACACAGTCCTGTTCTTGGCGATAGCCATCGTGCGCTTGTTGCTCTTGGTGTTGATCATATTCTCGTAGGCTGTCTGGTTGACTTGAACAACCAGAGTCTTCTGCGTCTTGCCGATCGACGCAATGTCACATTGAGTTGTCACTTTTTCGTCGGAGGAGAAAGTCGTCCCCAGCAGAGTCGTCATTTTGTTTGCAAAAATAAAATAAAAAAATTATTCTAAACTTGTAAAAGAGTACAAAGTACAATGAATTCTGGGGAAGT
Organism: Iris pallida; assembly: GCA_029216955.1. Classification (NCBI taxonomy): domain Eukaryota; kingdom Viridiplantae; phylum Streptophyta; class Magnoliopsida; order Asparagales; family Iridaceae; genus Iris; species Iris pallida. The sequence goes on along the minus strand of JANAVB010002395.1, from coordinate 9,618,086 downwards.
ACAACTGTAGGAATCTGATCTGAAGACGATCACTTTATCCCTTGGACTATATGAACTTGAAGACTAGAGCCTTTGGAGAATGCAGCAGTAATTTTACAAGAGTTCTTGATCTCTGTGTCTCTGTCTGATGATGATTGGAAACTCTATTTATAGAGTTCAGGAAATAACTGTTTTAGCAGTTATTCTGATGTGCGCGAGGCTGGATTGTGCCAACTGTTGCTCCAACTTTTATTCAGTTGTCAATCGTGTACTAACTGTATTTAGACGCGTGGCATCATATAATTGAGATGCGCGTGGTCGTGTACAGGATAGTAGACACGTCTTGAGAGATTAGTGGCATGTGCGCCACGTCATCCTGCTTTAGAATGTAAGTTGTCTCAACTTTATCAGGTTGCGCGAGCTTCAGTCAACAAGTCAAACTGCGCTTGATTTGAGCTGCACCTACACACGTGGCAGCTTCTGAGCAAAAGTCATTCAGGTTGTGCCCAGGTGCAACTAAGGATTTTGTTTAGATTGTGCCTGGGCATAACTCACGAAGTATACAGGACAGCTGTCCACCAACTTCTCTTGAGCAGCACAATTCACGGGATTCGAAGAGATTTTCCTCGTTCACTGTTGTGTCAGTCATCAGTATTGTCAGGTAATGATGACCATTAAGTGTCAGATGCCACGTAGATTTTGGCGTAAAAAGATTGGGCGCAGTCTGATATCGGACGTAATCTGATCGGTGGCGCAGTCTGTTCTCTGAGCTTCATATCAGTGGCGCAACTTGATTTTTGGGGCACAACTTGATCACTGATCAGTATATTCAAGGCGCAACTTGATTTTTAGGCTCTACACTCGTCACTGTAGAAATAATACATAAACTTAGTTTTCATACTAAGTTAAACATTAAGACGCTAGTTGTGCGACACGACTTTCTGACTGGACACCTAGCCAAATGATGACTTTAGCATAGAAGACAATGTGGGGTGACACAAAACACAAAATAACTTTCTAGAATCTTTACACTAGTGTAGGGTGAGGTCCAATACTACAATAACTCAAATCAACACCAAACTTTGTAAGTCGTAACTACTCAATAAATAAACCAGACTGTACACTATGTTCCAATAATTTTTGAGATAGACAAAAGGCTCAATTTTACATAAAGTAAAGTACCAAAATGATCCTTGTTAATTATAGAAATTTATACTAATTTTTCTGGAATTTATAAACCCTCATAGATATTTATTAAAAATCAGAAAACATATGTATCCTGAAAATGAGTTCTGTTTTCCTATTTTTATAAAATGCCAAAATAACTTATTAAATACTAGAAAAATTATATTAAATTAGCTAAATTAATATAGTATTTAAATACAATTTTCTTGAGATTTTTACAGCAATTTAAATATATATATATATATATATATATATATATATATATATATATATATTCAAAAATAGCAGGTAATAATTTCTGGAAAATAATTAATTATTTATTTAATATTTTGTCCACGTATTCGAAATTGAACCGAAGTTCAAATACGGGACCCAAAGTTATGAATCAAGTCCAATATGACTTGTACAGACTTTGAATATATTAGACACATTTGGGCCCAAAAACTCATGCTAGGTTTGGACATCAAATGGCCATGATTAATAAAATACAGTAACTCAATATAAATATTAAAGTATTTTAATAATATATTTTAAAGTGGTAAAAATATACAAGTCATAAAATTACATAATAAAATAACTTGTGAATTTATACATAATAATATTTTGCACAAAATTGAATTTGAAATATATATATACACATACAACAAATACATTTATATATATACATAAATATATATAAATATATACATATATATATACATATAAAATATATATATATATATATATATATATATATATATATATATATATATATATATATATACATATAATAAAACAAATAAAATAAAACAAAACAAAAAGAAACAAAAGGGGGGCTCGAACTCGGGTCACGGAATGGGGGGCTTAATATGGCTCGGGCTGGCCAAGGGGTCAGCTCGGGCTATTTGATAGGGTTAGAATTTTAGTTAGTTTTATTGAGAATTAGGTTAATGGGTTTTAAACCCGTTACTGTGCATTCAAACCCGAAACCCAATCCAATAGACCCGTGTCCTGATAGTTAAGGACACGAGTTTTCGAACCCGATACCGAGTCCTGTGTCCTGGGGCTAAAATGACACGCACGACACGAATGTCATGTGTCCACGTTCACCACTGGACTCCCCAACACTGGGCGAGTCCATATGTGTGTACACGAGACACGATATGACACACAGAGAGAGTGACACATATGTGTCCGTCGAGCAGTGGCTTTCGGGGGTGCTAGCGGCGGCTGTAGGCGTCAGGGTCGTCGGAGGAAAATGGCGCTGAGTTCGTCACGTCGTGGCGAACAAAATGGTAGTGGTCGGAGGCGGTGGCGCGGCCTGTAGGGGCGGCGCTTCTAGATCTAGGGTTCCGGCGAGTAGTGGGAGAAGAAGTAAGGTAGGGCGGTGGTTACGATGGTCGTGGTGATGTCTAGGGTTAGGGTTTTGGTCGGGAGGCTTTTGTAGAGTCGAATGGCGGTGGAATTAAGGTTTTAGGTTACGGGAAATTAGGGTTTTAGGTCGGTCGCCGGTCGTCGGTCGTCGGTGAGGTCGGGGGGGGGTGACGGGTGTTTTACGGTTAGGTCCCCCGAGTTTGGGGTTTTACAAACTAACCCTACCGCCATAACAAAATACAAATCCTAATTTGTAAAAACTATCCCGCAGTGTTCTGTGCAAATATAATTTACACAGACAAATCGAATATTGCAAATAGTATTAAAAATAATTAAAATAATTACAAATTGATATTAAAACAATTCAAATAATTACAAAATAATATTTTTTTTGCTTTAAAAATTCTAGAAAAATTTCTAATAATTATAATAATTTATTTTAAAGATATAAATGCTATTTAAAATTATAAAAATAATATTTTAAAATCTAGGGGCTTACAGGGACTTCCTCCAGTTCTGCAGCAAGCCAGCGCCCTTCCCATCTTCTACGAACATTCCATGCTCCATTCTCTATAATAGCTTCCACTGTATCCATATTACCTACTAGTTCGAACATCGGCCATCCCATTCTATCAACTAGACTTTTGTGGTTAAGCCATGGGTCTAACCACAGGCTTGTATTCCTCCTGTTGCCAATGATTCATGTAAATTTCCTTTTAAGCTGAGGCCGGATCCTGAGTATATTTTTGTAAGTCACACTAAAGTTATTATCCAACTTCTAAATCCAGAAGTTAGTGTTATGCATATACCTACTAGCCATCCAACGAGCCCATAGGGAGTCTCCATTAAGCAACTTCCATGCCAGCTTATGAACTGCAACCTCTCGTAATGTTTTCAAGGAGCGGATTCCTACTCCTCCCTCCTCCTTGCTTTTACAAAGTTCGGCCCAGGATATAGTGTGGAGACCGCCTCTCCATAAGAAATTGGCGCATAATTTCTCGATCTTCTCAATAGTTTTGTCCAGGATGTGGATAGCTTGGAGCCAGTAATCCGCAATTGTCATAATGACAGATCGAATTAACTCTATTCTTCCCCCAAAGGATAGCAGTTGGGATTGCCACCCTTCTAGACGATTTTGCACATATGTTATGAGGCCCTGACAATCTGCATCTCTAGCGTATGTAATAGATAGCGGGAGGCCAAGATATTTGACTGGAAGAGTACCTGTATCAATACGGAGAAGATGCGAGCAAATATCCGTTTGCGGACAGTCCTTATTATAATACGCCCGACTTTTCTCCCTATTTATCTGCAATCCCGAAACTTTCCCGAAGTCTTCCAATACCCTGTTAAGCGCCATAATACTACGTATAGACGGTTCAATGAACACTAAAGGATCATCTGCATAGATGAGATGAGACACAGTAGGTTCAACCCGACTATATAATGGGATTATTTGCCTGTGGTGTACGGCGAGATCCATCTGACACGTAAAGTACTCTATCACTACCGTAAACAAATACGGGGAGAGAGGATCCCCATGTCGAAGCCCTCTATTGCTTGTAAAGTATCCATGAGGTTGGCCATTGATGAGAATCGAGAATGTCGGGATAGTAATACATTCCTTAATTCTATCAACCCACCACTCTTCAAATCCCATACTAAGTAATGTCTTGCAGACGAACTCTCTATTCACCGAGTCGTAGGCTTTCCGAAGGTCTAATTTGATGCAACCTTTCCTTCCTCCAACCTTGTTAAATTCCCTGACAAGCTCGTGTGCTAGAAGACAATTTTCTGCAATAGAACGGCCTTTAATGAATGTCGTTTGATTGGCCGAGATAAGCTCACTCATCATCGCCTGCATCCTGGCATACATCACATGAGTTATAATTTTGTACACGAAGTTACAGCAGGCGATAGGACGAAAGTCAGACAGAACACTCGCTCATTCCTTCTTCGGGACCAGCGTCAGAAATGTATGGTTCAGTTCTTTTAAGAGTCGGCCAGTTGAAAAGAAGTCTCGAACAGCTTGCAGCACTTGGACTCTCATCTGTCCCCAATGTTGTTTGAAGAATGCGGCGTTGAATCCATCTGGCCCAGGCGACTTATTAGGATCGGCCTGTTTAACTACTGCTTCTATTTCCTCCATAGCAACTTCTTTTCTGAGAAGTTCATTTCCCGCTACTGATACTATCCGTTTGCATGTAATAATCGGGAAGTCCTCCACTTGATCTGGGCAATTGTATAGTGTTTCATAATAATTAATAGCTTCAGCTATCATAGCATTGCCATCTACACTTGGATTCCCACTGCTATCAAGAATCGGCCCCATCGAGTTCCGATGTTGTCATGCCTTTATGGTAGCATGGAAAAATTTTGAACACCGGTCTCCATCTCTGAGCCATTCGCATTTCGCCCTTTGTTGTAAAGCTATTTCATCATGGAATCGGCGGGTGCGAACTTGCTCTTGCAATTCCAGTTCCTTAGCCGCAAGCGAACTATCCAGAGGGGCGGCTTGTGTGCGGTCCTGGATCTCACGCAGCTCCGTCTCCAAGGCTCTGAGTTTGGGGATAGGGCGCTGTATATTCCACTGCTTCAGAGCCAACTTAATAGCTTTGAGTTTTTTCACTAGACAGAATTAATAGTTGCCCGCCACACTGCTAGCTAGGCCCTGTTTAATTGCTTCCTCATATCCTTCCTCCTTAGGCCACGAGTTGCAGAATCGGAAAGGTTTTCTCCGAGTTTGCTCACCCATTACTATACGAACAAGGATGGGAGTATGATCACTAGTGCCGCAGTGAAGCCCCTCCGTCCGGCTTTGTGGGAACAGCTCCAGCCATTTGGGGTTGCACAGCGTCCTGTCTAATTGACACACCACTCTGTTATTAGCTGAACTATTATTCCATGACCAGATGTGGCCACTTTTTGCCAAGCAAGAAAGACCCGAACTCAGTAAGCAGTTCTGGAAGTCCTCCAGGATGGACTCTGGAACTCGTCGTCCTCCTTTTTTTTCCTCCCCCGTTAGCATAGCATTGAAATAACGATCAAAGTTTACACTTTACAAATCATGATCTAAAAATATGACACAACCAAAAATATATTTTCACAAAAGTTCTGGAAGTCGATACTGTTATAAAATCTACAATTTTCTTCGGATATAAATCTGCAATAAAATAAAATTAATTAAATTGTTACCGGCCTCCGGGGAAGTCGTGCACGTAGCACTGCCCTAAGAGTTAGCTCGGGTCTATGTGCAGACAGAATCCGAACGCCCCTAGTGGTAAAATCTCCGCTCTACCGGAATCTCGTTGCCGCACACGACGTGGAGAGAATGACCCCGACTTAGCTCCGCCCAGAGCGACGACAAAGAACAGCAGCGATTCGAGAAGATGAAAATTGCAGAGAGTTTAGAGAGAGGAAGTAATTTTCTGTGTCTTTAGGAGAAGAAAGAAGTGATGTATATATAGGCTGGTGAAAAAGGTTGCCAACGGATAGGAAAATAATGACCATTAAAATTGGACGTTACAAATATATACAGCAGCACAAGATTCATTGAACCTGGATGGAATTTAAAATCCAACCGTAAAAAATTCTTTAGGGTCTCAGTCCGAACCCAAAGTGGAAATTGAATCGGCATTCGGCGCCCGCAGGTGTGGGCACGTACCCGCACCCGTTACGCGCCGAACCGAACCGAACCTGGCCGGGCCGGGCCACGGCGGCGGCGCGCGCGTGTGGCCCATGGGGCTCCACACAAAACTTTTAATGAAGCAAAGAGGGAGAGGGGAATAGATACACAGTGAAGGCCAAGCACTTGGCCGATGTGGGACTAAAAGGATAAAGTGGAATTTAGCTTTTGAGCAAAGCACAGCTAACAGATACACTATATATTTCAGATACTTGTAAAAATGTAGTATATAATCATATCTAAAAATATAACATAACTAGTGAACATTTTTAGAATGTTTCAACAGTATTTTAAAAATTGGACTGGACTGTTGGATTGAACCCGTCAATTCGGGTTGATTTAATATTTGATACACAGGTTCTTTTTTTAATTTCGATTAATCTGGTCGATTCGACCAGTCAGACAATCGAACCGTCTGACCCAACATAGTTGAATTTTTAGCTGATTGAACTCTGACTTTTGATTTTTATTTTGGATTTTACATACAATCAAAGTTAATAAATTTTTTTAATTAATTTTACTATGTTAAACATACAGAATTTCTAAATAATATATATGTAGTTGTGTATTATAAAAATATTCAATATAAGTTTGTAAGTCCATATAACTTATTCTTTTCTAATAAAATTATTAGTTGGGCTAGTTCAATCCAATTAATATTTTGACCGGATCAATCTCCGGTCCAAATTTTAAATATTGTGTTTTAGGTGTTGTTCGCTATTACGTAAATGTCACATGTAATGTGTTATGCAAGTAAGCATCGGACAACATTTTGAAAAGTTCAGAGAGCTTATACTTTTATACTACATGTACCACAATATGCTATAAATTTGGGTTTCGAATACAAAGTGATAGAAGTGTTCTATGTCTTCCCATCTTAATTCCATATTATGATTTTAGAACTCATTGTTGGACTTCTACAGGTAGACAAAATCTTTACTATTATAACTAGCATATATGCACGTGCGTTGTACGTATTTATTATTATAAAAATTAAGTCAAATTTTGTTCATTTGTCAATGAACGAATAATGCTAAACAAAGTCCATTTTTCAAATCTTATTTTTTAGATACTCAATGAATTTAAGAGTTATTGTAATATGAATATCAATGGCAACTCTTGTATTTACCTAGATACCCCTATTAATTTTAATTAATTTTTTTAGTTAGTAAATATATAAAGGGTATTTTGGAAAGAAAATTTCAACGGTGAAGCCTACTTTTGGCATTATATAGTAGAATAGATACGGTTTGAAAATGGCTCAAAAGTGATATGTACAAGTCAGTTGATATATCATGCGCTAATCAATCAATAAAAAATAACTACCTCTATACATGTCTTATGTATATTCTCATGTAAAAATAATTTTAAATACTTATAACTAATTTTAAAAATAAATTCAAAATTATGACAACTTTTAAACATATATAAAAATTATATATATATATATATATATATATATATATATATATATATATATATATAAAACAAATTCAAATTAAAATATATCCAGTATTTAAACTATATTTAAATAAACTATATGATATTATCTAAATACATATCTAAAGTTCTACAAAGAACAATTTTTAATTAAATATATTCAATATTTAAACTAACTACATGGTATTACCTGAATAGATATCCAAAGTTCTAAATTATTAAAAAAAAATATATATGCGTATGTGCACGTTAGTGCTAGGGACAAAACCATGAGTTACATTTGTTTTTTCTTATTCTATATTCTATATTTTGTTTGTCAACATTTAATTTATATCTTTATTATTATAATGCGACCTATAAACAGCTCATCTAAGCCTAAAAAATGAGCTGCTTAAATCGTATATATATATATTATCATTTAAATGAATTAAAATAAATTAATAAAAAATAACTAAATAATTACCTAAATACTCTACTAACTATTAAAAAAAAAAAAATTCTAACTCAAGTGATTAAGATGGATGATATATTTTTTTGATTGTCATGCGCGGCGTGCACATTATTAATATCTATAAAATATGTGTAATTTTCAGAAATGAGTCAAAAGTGGTCTTATGAAAAAAAAAAAATAATAATCAAAAGTGGTCCAACGTATCGTGTGGAAAAGTTTGTGTTGCCTCCTCTTTTGTCTGACAAAGCCGCGTGGTTGTAGCATATTGTGTCGAGACCATAACTAACACAACACTCGAATGTCCGTGGAAAAAAAAAACAGAAGCAACATTAATTATGACACAAAAAGGATAAAGGAGCAAAAGAACCTTACGGGTAGGGGTCAGCATTATTCGGTTTTGCACAGAAAATTGAATTAAATTGAATCCAATAAGAGATTCGGTTCGATTTTAAAAAAAAAATCGGTTCGATTTCGGTTTTGAAAATACTAAATTTTTTTATTCGGTTTCGGTTTTGGGTTTCGATTTTGGTCCAAAGCCGAATAAATTATTTTAGTTTATATATATATATATATATATATATATATATATATATATATATATATATAAACAAAAAAAACACAAATAAACTCAAAAATCGAATAAACCGAACCGATTTAATTCGGTTCGATTTCGGTTTTGCTTATTCGGTTTCGGTCCAATTCAGTTTTCGGTTATTCGGTTCGGTTGGAACCGAATAAACCGAATACTCACCCCTACTTACGGTGAGCATTATTCTGTAATAGACCGGAAACCTATACCCATTACAAGTTTCGGTTCGATTTTAAAAACAAAAACTAATTTGATTTTGGTTTTAAAAATATTAAAATATTTGATTTCAATTTCGAGTTTTGATTTTGGTCCAAAACTTAAAATCAAATAAAACTTTTATAACTTTATAAATATTCTCAATTTTATACATATTTTATAATTAAAAAATGTATATACTTAACAATTTTATGTATATGTTTGAAGTGTCTACTAAACAATAGAAATAGTCAAATCGAATAAATTGAATCAATTATATCGATTCGGTTTCAATTATAGCTAAATTTGTTTCAGTTTTAGATTTATTCGATCTTGACTAGTTCAATTTTCAAGTCCATTGAAATCGAATAAGTCAAACTCGTACCTTCCCTAAAAGAAGCTGAAATTGCAGGTTTTATTTATGGTAAGAAAAATGATAAATTATTGCAAACATATTTGACGTACTGATATTTTCATCCTATGTTTTCGCTCATCTAGCACTGTCCTAATAATAAATTAGGCGCCAATAAATTAAAGAGGAAGCCATGTTACTTGTACAAGTTAAATTCGACAGTTGGCACTTCACTTACAAAGTTTCTTTAGGGGAATATAATTTTTGTGAATAATTCCAACAGAAGATTTCCCAAATCATGGGGATTAGTAGTCAATTAGACAATTAGTGAAGAAGTCAAGTTGAAGTTGCAACAAAGGATATTATCTTTTTGTTAGTGTGCAAGAGAGATGAGGGGATGATCCTTATCCAAGGTGAATGGAAGATTTAGTATTTGCAACAACAACAAAAAAATCTACACAATATATAACTCACATATCAATGATATTACTTTTTTTTTATCCAACACATACTTGCCTAAATATATATTATTCTTTATGAATAAAAATGTTGTTATTTACTAACCATGCATAGTCCCATCTCTTTCTTTGTGTTATTATATAATAATCAAATATATACATTATTATCTAATAATTAAATATATCCAGACGTATTATTAATTTTCAACAGGCATCATGAAGACGACCCTCTTCTTACATAACATGCAGGGGCGGCCCTGGCCCAGGACAGGCCGGGCGACGGCCCAGGACCCCCTGACGAAAGGGGGTGCCAACATGAAACTGTCTATAATAGAACTAGTATGTATCATGTGCCCTTTTTTAACAAAAAATAATGTGGTGTAGTGGATACAATGCTAGACTTATATTTAAGAGGTCCTTGGTTCAAATCTTGACTTCAGCAAAATTTTGTTTTATTTATATATATATTTTTACATTATGTTTGGACCTATTTTCGAAGTTTTGTCTCGGGCCCCCAATTGCTCAGGGCCGGCCCTGATAACATGTACAATCCGGAGGGCGTTGGTGTTCGCGTCATGAAGACGACCCTCTTCTTGCATAATGTGTCTGTGGATGTTGGAAGGTATTGACTTGAAAATATTCAATAGTTGAGAGTAACGGTTATTATGATATATAAGTTGAAGGTATCAGAGTTAATAGCTAACTTTGAACTTAAGATTTCTTAAGTACTAGTTTTGACATTTTCTAAAATACAGTTTTGAGACGAGTGACATTGTTTCTCGGTGTGATATATTATCTGTATTATATAGAGAAACTCGGCCGAATTTTTTTTCTTTCTTTTTCTATGGACACAAACCTTATAGAGTAACCAAAGGACCCTGACCAATTTAAAAAATATTGTAGGCACCTAACGTAAAGTAAACTAACCTCCATTTGTTACTCAATATATATATATATATATATATATATATATATATATATATATATATATATATATATATATATATATATATATATTTGCCTAAATGTAGGCTAGCACAACGAAGACAACCGTGGATCTTTGGTCAAAAACAAAGTTAACAACTAAAAAAATGGCCAAAATAGGGGGAAAAAGAAAAAGAAAAAAGAAAAAGGAAAAAAGAAAAAAAAAAGTCCAAAGAAAAGAGGTTGAAAATATATGGAGGGAACGAGATCGACAGATAATAATAGCAAAGGAAAAGAAAAGAAAAAAAATTAAAAAGAAAAGGAAACGGTTGTTGTTTGTGTCTAGAGAGAGAGAAACAGAAGAGACCCCCTCTCTTCCACCACCATCATCCCAACCTCTCTCTTCTCAAAGGCGTCTCCTTGTTTTTTCTTTTTTTTTTTTTCCATTCTTTCTTAAAAATCCAATCTTTTTCTTTTTCCTTCAAATTCACCAACACCAAAGAAGAAGAAGAAGAAGAAGATCCGGCGGTGCATCACAATTCTCCGGCGGTGGAGCCTCCACACAATCCCCCCCTCTAGGTACACATTCTCCCTACTATTTTCTTATTCTTATTCTTCTTCTTCTTCTTCTTAAACCATGTGATTCATTGAAAAAGAAATGCAAACAATGGGAGGTGGTGGGGACTGCTCTCCAATGGCGGGAACATGGAAACATGTAGGAAAGATCCAAACTTTGGCAGGGAACATGGAAACATGTAGGAAAGATCCAAACTTTGGCAGCCCAATCATTAAAAAAAATGGGAAATCTTCAACGACCCATTACTCCCCATCAATCCAAACCCCGAAAGAAACCAAAGAATGTGCAAAAAATCGCACCTTTTACTCGCTCTCAAATGTTGTTTATGTACCCATCCCCACCCCGACCACCAACTACAGCTACTCCCCAAACCCATTTTTTTATGGTTTTGATACAGCGAGAGTTGGTGGACATCAAGTGGTTAATTTGAATAATAATAATAACATGGATTAATTTTGGTTGTAAGGAGGAGATGGGTTCGATCGCCGGAGACGACGTCGGGGGCGTCGCCGCGGGAGGGAAGGTGGAGAGGATATTGGTGTCGGTGAGGGTGCGGCCGCTGAACGGGAAGGAACTGGAGAGGCGCGACACGTCCGACTGGGAGTGCATCAATGCCAACACCATCATCTTCAAGAACAGCCTCCCGGAGCGGTCCATGTTCCCTACCGCCTACACGTTTGGTGAGTGGCTCAAGGACTGGTCAATTGTTAGCAATATGTTTTAGAGAATGTAGGAATTTGGTGTGGTCTTGAAAGCTAATTAGTTTTATGCTAGTATGTTTACATTGCACATTTTATGGATTATATTTGGGAAAAATGTGAAATGTTGCTTAATTCCTTGGCGATTTTGCGCCTTTTATTTCATGTGAACACCAGAAATTATATGTTGATGGTGCTGTAAATTGGACAATTTATGACAATGTCCAGTATATATGAATTTTCAGATATATTGTCATGGATGAAGGACTTTTACATGTAAAGTTTTAGATTTTTGTAAATTTAGGTTCTATTTATTTGGTATAATTTCTAATGTCTTCTTTTATGTGCAATCTTTTATGTTTTTGCGAATTTAGGATTGTTTTGATATGACATTCTCCAATTAGTGATCTAAGCTTCCTCAAAGTTCTACTGCAACTCTCCATCGGTGGCTAGGAAGCTTAGGCACTAAAAAAATCAACGTTGTTTCCATGTTGCATAGTGTCATGTCAGACACGGGACACGGCACAAACATATCAAAATATACTAGGACATGTCAAAATATGACTTGTGTCATACTTGTTAGAGATTATGGAGCTTTGATCAAATTTCCTATTGTTCTTCTAGCCCCAAATTAATTTTTTGTATAGGTGTCCATATAGTAGGATGAGTTCAGTCCATACATTAATGTAAGCGGCAAGTTATAAGTCCAGGATTCTTTCCTGGTCTAGTTTCTAACTCCATGTTTTGTAACACAAGAAATCATCTCTAGTTCATACTGATATACTGTAAATTGACTGCGAGTAAAAGTTACATTTAGATTTCACCATCCAGAGTATGGGTTGAAATGCTGCATATCTATGTATTCTATTTCTTATTCCTTGTCATTCTCTACGTGGATGATAGACAGAGTATTCGGCTGTGCTACCACCACAAAACAGGTATACGAGGACGGAGCCAAGGAAGTTGCACTGTCAGTTGTTAGCGGTATTAATTGTGAGTACAACTCTCTCTCTCTCTCTCTCTCATATTATGTACACTAAATCTAGGACATTTTGGTAAAAGCACTTGAGTTCTTTTAACTTAAGGCATGCTCACTCATTTGAAAGAGGGAAAACATTGCTCAACAACTTTTGCATGTCATCATTTTTTTAATTAGAGGAATGCATAAGCTTTTGTTTAGTATCTGACGATTCTTAACCTATATAACCACTATATCTGGACCTATTCCAAATTTGAATCTGATGCAAGCATTGGCACATCGTAATTCTTTTCAAGAATCACAATATTTATTATGATTACATAAAGAAATCTGGTTCTACATTCAATGTCCCTTAAAAATCTACTGAAACTCCGAATTCAACTTCTCAGTTAGACCATAAGTTGTTTTTGTGAAAAATGTTTAAGCTATGGCAGCTTTTAATTAAATTTGATGATCCAGTGAAGTCCTTGTTTCTCTAAAAGCTCATTATCCACACTAACATATATAATGTCCATTTCTGTATGGGCTTAGGCAACTTAGTAACCTCAATGAAAGCAGAGTTTCTCAAAATTCCAAAAATCATAAATTCCATCCTGAACCAAACGAACTTCATAGATCTACTTGGATTGAAAATTGGAAACTACAAAAACAGAAAACCCCATTCTTCTCTATTCTCTCCACCTCGCTAGTGGAGAAGATATGCTTCAACCCAACTTGTACTGGCACTGGACCAACTCCTGTCGTTTTCCGCCCCAACCAGATTGCTGTTGCCTTATTCGGATTATGACCACCATATCTACCCAGGCTAGTTCTGCCTGATCCACTTCTCCCTGTCACAATCATGCAGTTGGTGGTAACAGTCTTTATTGATAAGAACTCAAACTAGGAAGCAAATAGTTTAGTGAGCAGGTCTTCCTGTACCATCTACAAAGCCCCTTTTTTAGGAGGGATGTGCACCTCAGAGGGACCTGGAATTGGCAAAAAAGGAGCCAGAAGGTCTCATGCGGTATATGTCATGGTTGGATCAGACTATCACAGGAATAATTGACTCAAAACTACCACTCAAACAATTATGTGACATAATGTGACGTTTGAAAAAGAGAGTGTACCTAATGATCTAATCGTGAAACTCTATTTGAAATTCCATTGCCAAACAGTTATAAAACTTTGGTTAACTTCAAACCACAAAACTCTATTTTAGTTAACAGAACTCCATTGTCAAACTAGGCCTTAGTGTTATGATATCAACGTTTACCTTTCATTATTTTGTTTGATTTATGTTATAAAGAAATAAGTATTAACTCATAGTTTACGTCGGCACATGCTGCATGCCTGTTGACTAGGCGTGGGTTGTGGATGGATACATACACATTGGTGCATGTGTGCTACAAATGTTTGTGTTTACAATTATGCTATTTGGCTCCCAAAATATTTGGGTGATGCCATCTCCCATTATGTGGCATCTGACATGGCGGCTGAAATAACAGCTGACATGGCAAATTTTAGCCCAAAACATTAATTACCCAATTTTTTTTAATGTTAATGTTAATATTAATATTAATGTTAATGTTAATATTAATATTAGTATTAATGTTAATATTAATATTAATTTAATGTTAATATTAATATTAATATTAATATTAATGTTAATTTTAATGTTAAGGTTAATTTTAATGTTAAGGTTAAGGTTAATGTTAATTATCATGTTAATTTAATATTAATTTTAATTTTAATATTAATTTTAATGTTAAATTTTGCCATGTCAGCTGCCGTGTCAGCAACCATGTCATATGCCACGTAATGGGAGATGGCATCACCCAAATATTTTGGGAGCCAAATAACATTTTTGTTGTGTTTATCTTTTCCTACTACTTTTGGAAACTAATATACAGTACTTGCACATGTTTTTCCAGCAAGTATATTCGCATATGGCCAAACAAGTAGTGGAAAGACATACACGATGACCGGAATAACGGGGTATGGTGTGTCAGATATTTATGAATACATACGGAAGGTAATTCATATGTAGGTTCACGTCCATAGTTTTATTTGTCGTTTGTTAATCTCTTTTAACTGCCCAATATACATATACTTATTTTGCTTTAGTTATATAAATATGCTTATTTAATTAAAACATCTTCTTCGCTTCCTCATGCAGCATCCAGAGAGAGAATTTGTTTTGAAATTTTCTGCAATGGAGATATATAATGAAGCCGTAAGAGATCTTTTAAGTCCAGACAGTGCCCCTCTTAGACTGCTTGATGACCCAGAGGTGAGGTTTTGTTGCATTAATGGTTATGACACTTACCACCGAGGAGGTGGTCCAATGATAGCATGGATAAGGGAGGGGAGGAGTGGTCGTGGGTTCAAATCCCAGCCCAGAAAAAAATGGGAGGAGGTCCTGGTGCTAGTAGCCCAGGACATGGATTTTTTTTCCTCATCAAGTCTCAGTTCTTA
Organism: Iris pallida; assembly: GCA_029216955.1. Lineage (NCBI taxonomy): Eukaryota > Viridiplantae > Streptophyta > Magnoliopsida > Asparagales > Iridaceae > Iris > Iris pallida. The sequence goes on along the minus strand of JANAVB010002395.1, from coordinate 9,602,764 downwards.
AAGAGATATTATTGATAAGAATCATATGTTTCAACGGCAACTTTGAGCCTGAATGACTTAAAAAACCCGATTATTTATGATTCAACTTTTCATTCATTTTTCTTCGGTGGTAAAATAGAATTCCACATCATCAGATTCTGCCCGGGCACCCTTACCATGTGGCAGCTTCCAAAGATTGTAGGCTTGTTTCCAGGGAAATCAACATATAAGTCTCAACGAGCCTTACCAAAGCGCAGAGAGGGACCGGACCCATAAACAAGAGATGCATCTCAGTGCTAAAGTACCAATTCCCATAACTCATTAATGTTGTTCTTCAGTCACATGTGCTGTTTGTTCACGGGTATGTGTTCCCTAGTCAATATAGGTGGTCTTGCCAATCAGATCCCAGAGATTGTTGGGTTGATTTGGCTATTTATCTCTACCGAATAGGTTAGGCTGCGCGCTTCTTCTTTATATTTTCAGAGAAAGCATCGTCGCTTCAACCCTTTATGAGGCCATAGAACACATTTCTTTTGGTATACGCGCACACACGGCTTAACATCACCTTCTTCCCTTAAAACAAGCCACCAAGTAGTTCGTTTGGTCCAAACTGTACGCCTATTTACAAGAATAACTTTTAGAGTTCCGGCGGAGGCGAACGAAGTGAGTATGCATTAGATTATGTATGTTTACGTATTCCTATGGAATCAATAGAAGCAATGATCCTCTATCTCATCCAAAGACTACAACAAGTGGAATATGCTCTAATTCCCTAAACATTGACTCCGTCTTACTACTGAAATGAAATTCTTTCCTTCAAAAGAGAAAGATGAAGAAAAGGTTATGACAGTTATATGAAGTATTATTCTTAATATATTACTTTTGTTTGTTGTTTCGTCTTTTTTGTTATGATAGAAAGGGACTATTGTAGAGAAGCTAACAGAGGAAACACTTACAGACCAGGACCATCTTATGGAGCTTCTTTCGTTTTGTGCTGGTACGAACAAGACCCTTTAGTCCTTATGTAGGTACCCTTATGTGTGTTCATCAGTACATATTTTATTTCTCGCAGATCAACGACAGATAGGAGAGACCTCCTTAAATGAAATGAGCTCCAGATCACATCAGATACTTAGACTGGTCTGCCCTCATTACTTTGATTAATAATTGCGACAAACATAGAACATTATTTATTTATTCTCTCCTTTCGGTTGATTCTATTCCAGACAATTGAAAGTTCTGCAAGACAGTACTTGGGAATGGGCAAGTCGAGCACTCTTGCGGCTACTGTGGTATGAATTCTTTAATATGGACCAATCTTGGAATTGTCTTGTTTTTCAAGAAGAAAGGGCACAGGGAGCTAAGTCTGTTACTTTGGATGCAGAATTTTGTTGATCTGGCTGGAAGTGAGCGTGCATCTCAGGCATTATCTGCTGGTACCAGACTGAAAGAAGGTTGTCACATTAATAGGAGTTTGCTTACACTGGGAACTGTTATTCGCAAGCTAAGGTTGCCACTCTTTTATTTTTATCCCCCCATCTTTCCATATGTTCCTTTTAGTGCCATCTGAAATAATCCGTCCTAAAGTTAGTACAGCTTGTACTCAATTTTTGTCCTAGTGTTGTGAAAACAGCCTCTCTTAAATGGGGGCAAGGCTGAATACATCTTAACCCTCCCTAGATCCTACAATATAGTGGGAAGAGGCTAATGTCGGACACGACCTAAAGGGCTATCTATACGGATCAGATCATGTTAAAATCAAACGAGCTTTGTGGAAGCCTAATTATAAAGGAAGAAAATATTACTATTTGATTCTAGCAGGAAATAATCCTGACAGACTTTAGAAATTAGCAATTGAATTTGGAATAATAGATCAGGTTTGCCAAAGGATCTTGAAGTCAATCCTTGTAGTACTCTCAACACACTGAGTTTTGTCACAAAGATGACATTCTTCACAAATTTACTTTTGTTCTGGGGTCATCAACTTTGATTCAATGCTTCGAATCTTGATCGGCCCTAGACATATGTCACGAGAAGAGGTTGGATGTGGTGAAGGTTGTCGATTACGAAGAGGAAGCAATCAGAGGCCAAGATGGCTGCACAAGGACTTAGTAGTACTTCAGGAACTCCTGCAGGATCGCGGCTGTTGCAGGGGTGCAGATGAATCCTGAATGGTGTTGCAGGAGCACATGAGGACCTGGGGCTTACTGCAGGTTAGGGAAGGCTGTCCAGCAAGCTGCAGTTAATCGGACAAGGGTTGCAGTCGAACTCCGGGCTCCCAGTTGCTGAAACAGCCAGAAAAGAGTGTGGAAACAACAACAAATGGAGACTATGAAATAAGGATGAAGAAAATTATTCATGAATAGGCTACAGCCACCACAATCCTGAATAAAAATGCTCAATATTCATTAGTTCAAATAAAATACAACAAATTATGCACTACAACTTTTATTATTGGTCAAGCAAACTTGGCCTCCAAGAAATAAATTCTAATCCTAAATGCCAAATATGTCTAATCCAAATGTAAACTAAATCCTAATGAAGCATGTCCATGAACAAATAAACCAGATGCACCCAAAATAATCGAATTGTTGAATAGACTCTAGCTCTTCATCAAGAGGCAAATGCCCCTGGCTCCATCCTTAGCTTTTGGTACTTGTGATAACTTTTTCCACAATCTCAACTTACTATTTAGGACACAGATGTTTGCTAAGCGGGAGCCTTGTGACAGTGAGGCACTTGTTTGGAATGATATCAGACTGTTGAGGATGTAGGGATGTGCTTACATGTCTTGTGATGATATTTAGTTAGTAATGAGATTAGTGATGGTTTATTAGTGACAATGCTGCACATTGGAAAGGAATAACTATATTAATGCTTAGAGAATAATTTTTAAACTACTCCTATAGTATTGCTACAAAGAACAAAAATGGGAATATGATAATAAACTTAAACGGTCAATTGTGACTGCAGAACAAAAAGGAGCAAAAAGTATAATTTGACAATAAGCTTACAGTTTTTAAAGTATATAGCATACGATATATACTGACATTTTTACATAATCGACATTTCATTTTGTTTTTCAGTTAATTTGCTATTCACTTCCAATTTTCCTTCAGATATTATTGTCTTAGTTGTAACTTCCTTTTCCTTATTGGTAATAGTAACACGGTTTTAGCTTACAGTTTTTTCTCTTTGCAGCAAGGGAAGAAATGGGCACATTCCATATAGAGATTCGAAGCTGACACGCATACTACAATCTTCTTTAGGTGGAAATGCCAAAACTGCCATCATTTGCACAATGAGCCCTGCCCGAAGTCACATTGAGCAATCGAGGAATACCCTTCTATTTGCAACCTGTGCGAAAGAAGTGGCCACCAATGCCCAAGTCAACGTTGTTATGTCTGACAAGGCACTGGTGAAGCATTTGCAGAGAGAACTTGCTCGACTGGAGAATGAACTGAGATACACAGTGCCAACCTCCACAAATAATTCTGATGCAGTGAAGGAGAAAGATGCCCAGATTAAAAAGGTAATGTGAGCCAAATCTTTAATGATTAAAAAATTAGTTCAGAAGACTACTGGCATCAAACAGATGTACTCACTAACTTATGTTTCCTTTTCCCTGTGATTATTTATGTTATTATGTTATTTTCTTAAGATGGAGAAAGAGATGAAGGAGCTGATGCAGCAACGAGATCTTGCTCAATCTCGACTTGAAGATTTGCTCAGAGCTTTAGGGGATGATCAAGGTTCAAGACAATGGGTACACATCATCCTTTTGTACTTATGACTTGGGCTTGGATACATTAAGATTTCTCCATTAAGTTGTGTTTTTTTCCTTTGCGTAGGAGGAGCTCAGCCAATCTTCAATACCTCATATAATTTCATGTGAAGATACATACTCTATATCTGAGACATCAGGCAGTCCTGAGTTTGGCAATACAAAGTATTGTTCCTCACCTGAAACTAAGGATTGTGCAGAGTCCCGGATACACATTTTTGGTAAAAGAAAGCAACGGCACGCTAGCCCACCTTTGTGTCACTCAGCAAGCACTCCTGGTTTTATGGGGCAGGAGGTTTCTCACTTTAAATGTAACGATTTTAAAGACCAATGCAAGGAAGTTCGGTGTATCGAGATGGATGAGCAGAGTATGAATATAATTGATGAGTGTGATCTCCTGTTGACTGAGGAGAGTGATAGCTTGCTCCCTCCAAGTATTGATGCCCAACCAAAACCCAAAGAAGAGAAAGTCTTGAGGCTCGAACCATCACCATCACCATCACCATTACCAGAAGTTTCAAGTAGCCCTAGAGGCCTGAAATTAACTAGAAGTAGAAGCTGCAGGGTGATAATGATGACTACATCTTCTCCTTGGTTTCTTGAGGAAGAAAGTACGAATACACCACCTAACAATTTCTTGAAAGATTTCCCTGGTAGGCCTGAAGGTACCAGAAAGAAGCAGTTGTCAATAAACTATGATGCTGAACTGGAAAGACATTCACAAGATGCAGAATTGAGGGCACATTCACGAGATGGATCAATATCACAGACTTCTGAACAAAGCATTTCTGATGATGTTCTTAAACCACAAAATATCAAGACTTGCGAATTGTCAATAAACTATGGTGCTGAACTGGAGAAACATTCACAAGATGCAGAATTGGGGACACATTCACCAGATGGATCAATATCACAGACTTCTGAACAAGGTGCTTCTGATGATGTTCTTCAGCAGCACAATATCAAGACCTGCCAGTTGTCAATGAACTATGGTGCTGAACTGGAGAAACATTCACAAGATACAGAATTGGGGACACATTCACGAGATGGGTCAATATCAGAGGCTTCCGAACAAAGTACTTCTGCTGATGTTCTTAAACCACAAAATATCCAGACTTGTCCTGACAATGACGTTACCATTATTTCTAATACCGTTGAAGGATTGAAAGAAATGGTCCAGATTCAGTATCAGAAACAGTTAACTGATGGTCAGGTGAGGACTATAATTTTCTTAATTGTATTTATTTAATATTAGGAGTCTCTTTTTTGGTTATAACAGGATCTTACCTTTAAAACCTTTATAGATTTGACTAATTGTCCTGCTATTTATTTGGAGGTATTTAGGTTTGCAAGCCATTATACAGTATACACAAGTTAAACTTTAACTGTATTTAATTCCATGATCTGAAATGAAGAATATTTTTTCCGTTTTTCTGTACGAAAGCAAGGTATTACTTTGTTCCTCCATTGTTTTCTTTAGACCTACATATAGGAAGACACTGTTCCGACAACTGGTGAAACTAGATACTTTTGGCATTATATACCTAATGCTCATTTTATTTAGAAAATGATGGAAGTTTTTAGGAGGATGTAACTGAAATAGAACTTTTAATCTATTTTCCTGCATACTATATTCTACTACCATTGGTGCTAAGTAATGTAGCTTGCATGATTTTAGGAGACGGAGAATCCTTCCCACTATGACTCTGGTGCCAAGATAACAGTAAAGGATGTTTGCCTGGAACCAGTGCTAAAATCCTCCGAGTCTCCTTCCAGGTGGCCACTGGAATTCGAGAAGAAGCAGCGTGAGATCGTCGAGCTATGGCATGTATGCAGCGTCTCCTTGATCCACAGGAGTTACTTCTTTCTTCTTATCAAAGGAGATCCCACAGATTCCTTTTACATTGAAGTAGAGTACAGGAGGCTATCTTTTCTGAGACGCTCTCTCTCTGAAGGAAGTCTTTATAAAACCACTGCAGAAGATGGTCAGAGTGATAGCCTTGCTTTGAGGTCCGTCCCTGTCCCTAACAAAGTAGATTAACAACTGTTTATACTTGGTAGGACCATCTTGTTGTTTCAATGATGTGCCGAACTGATAGTTTTCCACAAAATCCTAGTCTAGCTTTGGAAGTAGTATTCAGTAGGTTTAAACGATCTCTGGCATTTATGTTGTCAATTAAAAGTTTTCACGGTATAACCTCTAATTGCATAGGTAATATTTTCTTTGAAAGTTTTGCGTTTATTATCTTATTTGTTATTGGTTTGGCAAGAGTTTCCCCCGAAAATTTGCATTAGAGGTTAACCTTTTGTTATTGTATGAACAAATGTTGTTCGTTGAGGATAATGTACATATGTTGCTGGTGATTGATTACAGGACTCTGCGGCGGGAGAGGGAGAAGATATGTCGGGGCTTGAACAGGCTTCCAGCAGCAGAAAGGGAGAGCCTCTACACCAAGTGGGACATTGCGCTAGACTCTAAGCAGAGGAGGCTGCAGCTGTCTCGACGAGTTTGGACCGAAACAAATGACATGGAACATGCAAGCGAGAGCGCAATGCTCGTAGCGAAAGTACTCAACTTCCTGGAGCCAGCGCAGGCGCCCAAGGAAATGTTTGGACTTAGCTTCTCACCACAGCTAACTAGCCGGAGATCTTTCGGTTGGAGGAACAGTATGTCTTCCTTCAGGTGAAGGGACAGCGCCACAATTTTTGAGAGATGCAGCTCCATCTCCTCCATGCCCTGAGATTAATGTAACTAACCGAAGCTTCTTCCTCCTCCTTCGGTTTTCTTATTTTGTTTATATTCGTCGTGATTCTTTTTCTTCTGATTGATCTGTACATGTATAGAAGGTGTGTAAATTAATTGGGATTTGACAAACATGATGATAATATGTAATGTTATTCCATGATTGTGTTCCCACTTAATCAATAAAGCTTAACAGCGCTGTTGTTGGCAGTAACAAGTTCGCAAGAGAGAAATGTTGCTATGGCTCAGGTTTAATCATTGTCACTTAAATCGGGTTCATTATTTGATCATTCTTTGTAGATGACATTGTCTCGCACGGCGATAGTTCATTATACTGTTTTGCAGAACTTCTCATCGGTTTTTTCGCTTGTGACGTCCCTCGGGGAGATCTGGTGTACGCAGAGACGAAAAGTGGGAAAAACATATGGCCAGTGTAGAGAGCTTGCTGCGGTCTTAAATGATATTAAAGCTCGGAAGGGGAATGGAGAGAGAGGTTATCATCGTCTTAGAATTATATTTGGGGCGATGGTATGGCACGTCTGGAGGGAACGGAACCGGCGTATCTTTGAGGGCCGATTCCTTATTCTTTTACAGTATAAAGAAATATAAATATTGACATAGATATCTTAGACCCCAGATGGCTCATTTTGTAATCTGGGATAGATCTTGTAATTATCCATCGATCAATATAAAATTTACCTTATATATATATATATATATATATATATATATATATATATATATATATATATATATATATATCTTCTACTATATAATGAGGCTTCAAAACGGCTAAAAAGTGAGCCGTCTAAGTCGTCATTATATCACAGTCCATTTTATTTTTTAAAAAAAATTATGTAAACAAATGTTGAAAAAAGTTTAAAATTATTATATATATTCAACATGAAAAATCGAACTCAACCAAACAAGAAAAATACCTCACATCTTAACCACATGAGTTAGAAGAGATATTTGACTATAATTAAATAATGTACTTATTATACATTATTATACGTGCAAAGCACGTACATTTACTATATATATATATATATATATATATATATATATATATATATATATTTTTTTTTTTTTTTTTTTTTTTTTTTTTTTTTTTTTTTTTATATATATATATATATATATATATATATATATATAAGGATGCATACATTTTGAATTTTCGAGGATCCTAAATAAGTGGGAACTCCGTGGCACGTGACATTGAGATACCTTGCCTTTTGCTTTTCTCTTCTACATTCTGGTGTAGCTCAATCTTCCTCCTAGACTGGCTTTTCTCTTCTACATTCTGGTGTAGCTCAATCTTCCTCCTAGACTGTTTATGTATGCTAATTGTAGGAAATAATAATGCCTTACTCTCATTGTTAGGGTTTGTTACAATATATATAGTGTCTACATTTGGGCTTATGGGTATGGGCCATATTTACATTGCAAATATTATCTAACACCCCCCCCCCCCCCCTCAAGTTGGAGCATGTAAGTCACAAATGCCCAACTTGGGAAGAAAAGAATCGAACACTTGTTTTCCAATGGGCTTGGTGAAGATGTCAGCCAGTTGAGAAGAAGTAGGAACATGCGAGGCTATTACAGTGCCATCTCTAATAGCATCGCGAACAAAATGCAAATCCACCTCAATATGCTTACTGCGCTCATGAAATACTGGGTTCTGAGCCAGGTGCAGGACTGACTGACTGTCACAATACACCGACATAGCAGACTCCTGGCGAACGCCCAAACACACCAATAACTCCTTCAACCATTTCAACTCACAAACGAGCGCAGCAAGAGATCGGTATTCAGCTTCAGCGGAAGATCGGGAAACGGTTGATTGCTTCTTGGTCTTCCAAGAAATAGGAGACCCCCCCAGAAACACCAACCAGTCTGTAACAGAGCGGCGAGTCAAAGGACAACTGGCCCAGTCGGAATCACACCAACCAGAAAGACGGAGATCACAATCAGCTTTCAAAAGAATATCCTGTCCTGGTGCATTTTTGAGATATCTGACAACTCTCAAAGCAGCATGCCAATGATCTTGTCGAGGCTCTTGTAAGAATTGAGACAAGGTATGCACAGCATAGGCCAAGTCAGGGCGAGTAAATGATAGATAAATTAACCTCCCAACCAGCCTCCTATAAGTCTCTGCATCCACCATCCTTGGACTAGTCGATTCTGTCAGCTTGTGATTGGGCTCCATGGGAAAACCGGCAGGACGAGACCCCATCAAACCACATTCTGAAATGATGTCCAAAGCATACTTCCTTTGACACAAGGAAATTCCTTCCACACTCCGAGCCACCTCTATGCCAAGAAAGTACTTCAACACACCAAGGTCCTTCATGTGAAAGCAAGAACTAAGGTACTTTTTGAAAGCATCTAAAGCACCTGTGTCATTACCAGACACAATCATATCATCCACATAGATCAAAACATGCAACTCTACCTTTCCCTTAAAAAAAGAGAAAAGGGAATAATCGGAATGTGATTGAATAAAGCCATAGGATATCAGAGAAGCAGTAAGCTTAGCGAACCAACAACGTGGTGCCTGTTTCAATCCATATAGAGACTTACGCAGGCGACACACTTTGTTGGGTTCACTATACGAAAAACCTGGCGGCAACTTCATATACACTTCTTCTGTCAGATCTCCATGAAGAAAAGCATTGTGCACATCCATCTGGTGCAAAGTCCAGCCTCTCACAACTGCAACAGCCAAGAACGCCCGAACTGTAGGCATCTTAGCTACTGGGGCAAATGTCTCTGAATAATCGATCCCCTCAACCTGATGATTACCGAACACAACCAGCCGTGCCTTTAAGCGCTCAACACTTCCGTCAGATTTGTACTTTATTTTTTACACCCATCTACTTCCCAATGCTTTCTTCCCAGGAGGCAGATCGACAAGACTCCATGTCCCATTATTTTCTAGAGCCTGTATTTCAGTTTGCATAGCCGCGCGCCAGCCCGAATCTCGCGAGGCCTGGCGATATGAAGTAGGCTCAACACCTGCAGTGATAGCTGCAAGAAAATCTTTGTGTCCAGCAGTAAATATGTCATAACTTAGAAATTGTGTTAGAGGATACGAAGTACCTGAGGAAGTGACGGAAACAGATGAACTGTGGTGAAGGGGGGGACTTTTACTTCGAACAACATTTGTCACAAAATCCTGTAATCGCACTGGCTGTGATTTCTTTCGCATTCCTCTTCCCAATACTACCTCATTGGGCACCTCTGGCAACGCTGTATCCCCTGTATTATTAGTAGTATCCGCATCACCCCCAGCGGACGCTCCTGTCAATACTTCTACATCTACCTGTGCATCCTGGCTACTCGGTGCCGAGCCACCAGCAACCACTTCGGCCTCAGCAACCGTAGCCGGCACCATCCCAAAAGTCTCTATATCGTCTCCTGGCACTTCGACAGATGGATGGCGTATCGCAGAAGACATCTCGCTAGCAGAGTCACACCCAGAAAATTCTTTTTCATAAAAAGTAACATCACGGGACACAAAAAATTCACCGGTCTCCAAATCATACAGTTTCCATCCCTTTTTATCAAGCGGATACCCAACAAAAATACATTTTCTGCTCCTGCTAGCAAATTTATCATGCCGGGATTGCAAATCATACGTATAGCACAGACAACCGAAAATACGTAGATGATCATACGAAGGAGCCGAGCCATATAAAACTTCATAAGGAGACTTAAAATGCAAGATACTAGAAGGGGTTCTATTTATCAAATAACATGCAGCCAGAACACATTCCCCCAAAAAATCTACGGAAAGAGAACCCTGAAATCGTAATGCCCTGGCTACATTTAAAATATGTCGATGTTTTCTTTCCACCCTTCCATTCTGTTGAGGTGTCCCAACACAGGATGTTTGGAACAATATACCTTGAGATGAAAAATAATCTCGTAAACAATTAAATTCAGTGCCATTGTCACTCCGCACACGACGTATATCAGCCCCAAACTGACGCTTCACCATAGCAATGAATTTAAGAAACATAGAATAAACAGCAGACTTATCCGTCAACAAAATAACCCAAACAGCTCTAGAAAAATCATCCACCAAAGTCAAAAAATATCGTGCCCCATTAGATGACGGAACACGATATGGTCCCCACAGATCACAGTGTATAAGTTCAAAGCATCTCAAAGCACGACTACTACTATCAGGAAAGGCATCACGAGTCTGTTTAGCTTGATGACAAATATCACAAGCCTTATGAGAAAACACACTACTACCAGAAAGAGAAGGTAAAGTCTGCATTACTTTATCTGAGGGATGCCCCAGTCTACTATGCCAAACCTCGGCATCATTCTCTTTGCATGCCAGGATCACCGAAGCCAAAGAAGCTGGAACCTGCCCCAAGAAGTAAAGTCCACCCCTTTGTTCACCTGCTCCAATCACCATCCTCGTACTTCGGTCCTGAACAAAACATAAATCAGGAGTAAATAACATATCACAATTTCTGGCACCAATCAATTGGGAGACAGAGATCAAATTACAAGTCAATGTCGGAACATAAAGAACATCCGTCAACACCAACGAAGCAGTCAAAAATACTTTGTCTCGCAGAACAGCCTCAATAGTGCTCCCATCAGGCAAAATCACAGGACAGACAGGGCCCTCAAAACAATCAACTAAACAGTCACGAGAGCCTGTCGCATGAAGAGTAGCCCCAGTATCGAATATCCAAGGGACAGAAGAATTCTTACCCATCAGACGATCAGAGTTTGAAGAACCAGGGTTGGAAGAATCGTCGTTACCCAGCAAGCTCATCAGTTTCTGCCATTGTTCACCTGAGAGTGGTGAAGGATACCCTCCATGCATCATATCCGTCGAACTCCCAGCAAGACCAGCAGGGACACCATGACCAGCAGCGGCGACATGATGAACAACCCCTGCGCTACCAGCACCACGTCCTCCATCACGTCTCTGTGGTGGTGCCGGGCCTCTTCCACAACCACCACCACGTCCGCCCTCACGTCGAGGACGAGTCTTCCACCACTCTGGATAGCCAATCTTGGCAAAGGAAGTTGCAACATCATGACCTGTTTTCTTGCAATGAGTACAAACCATACCTGATTTGTCCTTGGAATCTGAGGTTCTACTATTAGAAGTAGTAGAAATACGAGGTGAAGACTTGATAGCCAGCGCCATCACCTCCTCAGTAGCGGATTGGATCTGAGATTTTCGTATATCCTCCTCCTCATGGACTGCCTGGTATGCCCGATCTAAACTTGGCTGAGGATCCTGAGCCAGAAGATTAGATCGGGTATGACCATACAACTCAGCATTCAACCCATACATAAAGTCCTGAAAGTGGTCATCATCCCTCATAGCCTGTAGCTTGGCAGCAAGTTCACCACAGGTACAAGTAGGCAATGGAAAATAAGCAGCTTGTTCATCCCACAAAGACTGCAAATTTCCAAAATAGGTTTCTACAGACATCGACGTCGTTTGTTTGCACTCGGCCAAAGCCACCTTAATCTGTTGCTTCCGAGTGCCATTGCTAACAACAAATCTTTTCGCCAACAAGTTCCACAATGGATAAACCTCCTCAAAGTACGGCAAAGATTTCTTCAGAGACGGATCAATGGTATTAAGAACCCATTGAACCAATAGCGCTTGCACGCATCTCCAATCAAGCAATTTGCTAGCATCATTAACAGGTTTAACTTCAGTACCCTCCAGAAAAGTGATCTTTTGCCTAGAGATCAGGGAGAGACGTATCGACCGAGACCACTCAGCATAGTTTGGTCCACGGAAAACAATAGGAGTAATGATATTTCCTGGTTGATCAGCAGAACTCAGAAAATATGGATCCTTCGGATTAGAATAATTTGGGTTATGTGCACTGCCACCGCCAGTCGCGACGGAGTAGCTGGACACAGCATCATCTGCCATCGTGGATATCGGGTGTACAAAAGTTTTGTACAACACCGACGAATCGGCCGCTGATGGACGGGGTCGGCGGCGAATCGACCGCGATCAGGAGTGCCGGATCTGGCGCGTAGAGGCGAGTGGATGTCGGGTGTACAAAAAATTTGTATAACGCCGACGAATCTGAGAAAGAGATAACAGAGATTTATATGTATATATAGATATATATATATATATATATATATATATATATATATATATATATATATATATATATATATATATATATATATATTTTTTCTTTCTTCTTTTTCTTTTCTTCTTTTTTTTTTCTTTTTTTTTCACAGAAGGCTAAGCCTTCTCTGCACAGAAGTCTTTTTGTGCTTGGAAGGTGCCGAAGTCAAAAAAAATAAAAAAAAATAACAGAAGTAAAAAAACTTTGTGATGCACAGAAGACTTCTTCACAGAAGTAAAAAAAACTTGTTGGGAATCGGCGGGTCCGCAGCAATTGTGCCGCCTCGGTGCTGCTGACGTGTCGGGTCGGTGCGGCGTCGAATCGGACGCGTAGGGGATCGGCGGGTCCGCAGCGGACGTCGGGTCGGTGCGGCGTCGGATCGGCGCTGCGGACGCGTAGGGGATCGGCGGACGCGTTGGATCGGACGCGTCCGGTGCGTCGGGCGCGTAGAGATCGGATCGAGGATGGAGAATATGACGGCTAGGGTTTTTCTGGAGGCTCTGATACCATGTAGGAAATAATAATGCCTTACTCCCATTGTTAGGGTTTGTTACAATATATATAGTGTCTACATTTGGGCTTATGGGTATGGGCCATATTTACATTGCAAATATTATCTAACACTAATGAAAAATGGATGGCGACAACATTTGTCAGCAATGGTTCTCTCAACTATTCACTCTCTTTGATAGAGGTAAAACACTTTGGAGGCACAATAGATGCAAGTCTCCTACCAAATTCAAAACTAAAAACTAAACTATCAAGTTCCAAAACTGAATCCATGAAAAAAGCTTCACAAATATTCATTGGAGTGTTCTTATTTTCACTCTCTTTTCAAGCAACCACAAGAAAGCCCGACCTCAAGGACATAAATCTCCGGATGAGATGGTCATGTAATGTGTCTCCAAAGCCCTCACGACTAAAGAATATCCTCCTGAAAAGAATTTAAGATTTTACAGCAGCAAATTCTGCGTTGGTGGTTACATGCAACAATCACGAATACTCATACGCTGTGTAGTCTGGACAGATGTTACGTATCTGACTTGTCGTATTCTTGTAGCGAGACATGACAAGTTAATTTTTGTTTGCCGAAGAGAATGTGGACCCTTAGCTCACGTTCTCTTAAATCTACCAAATTTCTAGGGACAAATATTGCTATTTACTTATGTTTCCCAAATAAGAAAGTCACAAGTGACTCTTCTTATAGTGAAAAAATAGAGAAATTAATTAAATAATGGTATAAATGATCAGTTTATCCCTTTCTCCATTTTTTTCCCCTTCTTTCCTCTTCTCACCATTCTTTATTATTTTCTTTGCCCCTCCACTCTCTTCCATCGCTCAATTGTGAGGAAAGCTGAGTGCTCCATTGTAAGAAACGAGCCACCATCGATAACTTAGACTAGGATATCAAGGGAATCTAAGTGACTGTCCTTATGGCATTTGACATTATCATCTTATCATTTGGATCTTCATAGTGAGATTTGTGACACGAAAACAGAAGGAAGGTTAAGATATTATACTAACTCTTGTTAACAAGTGAGTTTGATTATTTCTAGTTATGCAAGTATCGATTTGCAGACAGATCGTCCGACTCTCATAAGTTTTTCTCCTTTTACTTGTGTCATTGTTTCGTTAATTATCATTCATAAATGCAGAATTTTTTTTACCATTTAGTCTAAAAAAATATCAACCGTATTCACCTCTACTTTTCTCTTCATCACCAACTCGTCCTCACTAAGTTTTCCTCATCCTCCCTCTCGTGTCATCACTCATCATTTGTATACGCATGTACGAGGAACAAGCGAAGAAGATAAATAAAGAGAGAAAAGTGGGCAAGAAGAAAAATAGGGGTGAGGAAAGGTGGGCTAAAATTGCCAAAAAAAATTACGAAAAATTTACGAAAATAATATTTTGCCCGCAGTTTGTAACCGTGGCCCGACGTAGCACCAACTATTGCCCTCCCTGCTTATTGGATTGTATCTCGTTTTAGGTTGAACACTCAAATGGGGGTGACAATAGAGTTGGTAATTTAGTCCCACATCGATTAGGAGGTGGGATATAGATAATTGGGATTGGTTCAGGTCTTACATGAGAATTCTCTTTTAAGGCATACTGGTCCAATTCAATATCGTACCTTATGGGCCAACTCCGGTTCGAATCACACCGTGTTCCCAACAAGTGATATCAGAGCCCATGGTTACGGGACTAGTTTGGTCGGCTCTAATTGGTTCGAGACAGATGATGTTGAACGTTCGTGTGTATAATAGGACTACAAGAATTGGCTTCAAAGGTGGGTTTGACGAGCCCAAGGTGGAGCAAGATTTTGTGGTTGACACACAATTGTGGTATGGATGAACGTGTTAGGTTTGGTTCTGTGGTCGAACGGATCGAGATGACAATATGTTGGATCTCCTAGGTGCTCGGCTGGCGGGAACGAGCAAAGGTAGCCGGAGTGTGCTAAGGTTGTTCGGTTAGCGAAAACGAGCAAGGGTGCTCGGCTAGCGGAAACGAACAAAAGGTAGCCGGGTGTGCTAGGTTGCTCGGTCAGCAAAAAGGAGATAATGTGGAGATTGTTGGATTGTATCTCGTTTCCGGTTGAGTGCTCAAATGGGGGTGACAATAGAGTTGGTAATTTAGTCCCACATCGATCAGGAGGTGGGATCATGTGGTGTAGATAATTGGAATTGGTTCAGGCTTTACATGTGAATTTTTTTAAGTCCAATTCAATATCGCACCTCATGGGCTGTAGTGTCCCGTCCCGCAAAGTCAATCGGAGGAATCGAAACGCCGACGGTATTCGGCCTTAGCCCTGCAACGGCTGCTCGAAGGCTCGCTCGGTCAAGACGACCGCTCGCTCAGGTGGGATAGTTTCGGTGAACTTGCCTCATCTTTGTCTTCACATAATAAATCGTGTTTTCAACTTGCACAAGTAGGCTTAATAATAAAAGAGATGAATACACATAGCTAAGGGAATAATCCCGACGGGTCAAAATGAGTTAGAACATGGAAAACGTCCCACGGTCGGCTTAGAGTTGGTGCACGACGTGCTTTGAAAATAACACTCGGTCCTTCGTCCCGTGGCTTGGGAGAAGGAAAGTTGGTCTTCGACACAAAACTATGAACTTGCCTAAGTCATAGGCGTCGCCCGCATAAACGCTTGATAAAGCGTGCACGGTTCCACTACGCAAGGCTTGGCATAGCCTTTGCTCGTCCCTCGGGTTAAGTTGTAGGCTTGAGTAAGTTAGACAAAGTTATGCCGGTCGACCTAAGTCATTCCAAGTGCTGTTCCGCTCATTCTGCGGTTGTCAAGTCAAATAGTCCCACGATTCCAAGGTCCGTCATACGAAGTATGACTTGGGCGATAGCGTTGCGTAGAACACGAGTCGGTTTAAGGCACGAGCCAGTGTTGGTTCAGTAGAAAGTTAGCCACGGTCGGTCGATACTTAAGGAAACATGTTATGTTCAAGTTAAGTTGGAAGGCTATGCAGTAGCCGTTCCCTGAGTTCAAAGAATGTTAAGTCTAAGCGATGGTTAGTCGCCGAGAGGAAATATGTCGGGACTGTGGTTCAGTCGCCGAGGCAACCCTGGTTTGGGCTCTGCGAATGAAGTATGAAAAGTGGAAAGAGTAGAGTAAAGGAACTAACTGATGATGATGAGACCATGCATTACGTTAAGTCTAGAAGTTAGCGTAGGCGCGTGGTCATGGACAACTTGTCGACAAGGGCGATGGTTTCTTCGAGCGGCAGCCCTGGGCCATGGGCACCGACTCGGCCTAGGAAGAAACAGGTTATAGCCGAGCTGGGTAATAGGCAACCGGTAGGTCGGGGACTTGCATCGAGGATCGCAACCGGCGGTGCAAGGGTCCCGAATGCCAGGCTATGTCCACGATGGCTAGTTAATGCCAGTGACCTTTCATATAGATGTGTCGGCACGGGCGGCAATCCGCGTGTGTGCCTTTGGATTGAGTTGAGTTGGATATGTATGAAGTTAGAGAACACAAGGTCCGGGCCTAAGATTTGGCTATAACGAAGGCGGCGTGCTTCGGCACGAGATGTGGCGTCGAGTGTTAAGTTGTTGGCATAGAGTTGCATGAGTTAGGCTTGAGCTGTTGCGAGTTAAGTCGAGAAGGGCCGTAGGGCAAGTTGTGTGAAGTTACGTTGAGTTGCTGGGCACGACCTCGAAATATGAGGCACGGCCGCGTTGTTACAATGCAAGTGTAGGCGAGACTAAGCGAGGAGGCGCTGCCTCGGAAATATTGAAGCACGAATCGAGTTATGGCACGACCGAGTCGTTACGTCCCAGAGTTTGGCACAAAAGACAAGTATAAGTCGATGCGTCGATAATGCAAGCACGAGAAAGGTCTAGAGGCAAGGAAATGGAGTCTTTCGTGTAGTTGCGTCTCTGATTATGGCCGTAAGGCAAACACGACTTGATAGGTTAACGTTATTGGCACGAGAAGGGTCTAAGGCAAAAGTATGAGTTAACGTCGTTGTGCAAGCACGGGATGGTCCTTAGACACAAGTATGCAAAGGCGTCGGTCCTAAAACTGATCCTAAGGCAAGAATAGAAAGACAATCGTAAAAAGGGTTTATGTTGCACAAAGTAAAATGAAACGTGTTGGTTTTGTATGGGTGGGCGAGGAGCTCACTCCACCAGTACAGTTGAGTACTGACACCCACACAGTATTTCATGTGCAGGCACAGGTAGAAGCTCGTGGCGTGGAGCTCGCTTGGATGCGTCGAGGCACGGAGTTCCTTGGCGATTCGAAGCGTGCGGCCGCGTGGACTGAAGACTTATACAGGACATAATATATGGACATCGCCTTCCGAAGCTTCCGCTGGCTCAAGCATTGTAATCGAGAGATGAGAGAGAGCAGAGTGACTTGTAATCGAGAGAAAAGTGAGCACGAGAGACTTGTAATTTGGCCTTGCGCCCACAAATGTAATCTTGTATTCAATATCAATAAAGAGCTTCTTTTGAATGACTTGTGTTCACGTGTACTTGTTCTTAAATTTTGCTGCATGTTTCAATATTTCTGCTTGGGACTTCTGTGCGATGACCCCGTCACCGCCGATGAAATCGGCCGTTATGAAACTGCCTTGCACGAGCGCAATCTAGGCTCGTGCGGCATCACGCCTTAGCGAGGACGATCGCTCCTACGGGAGCGGGGCATGACATGGTCCAACTCCGGTTCGAGTCACACCGCATTCCCAACATTGCTATCATCGGATCCCATCCGGACATGGGACCAATGGCCGGCCATCATGTCGGTTGGCGGTCACGTCCGCGATTACAAATCGCAGACAACGTAGCATGATCCTTTCTTTTTATCCAACTTGGGGGCTGTTTGGATCAATGAAAGTGATCC
Source organism: Iris pallida (assembly GCA_029216955.1). Classification (NCBI taxonomy): domain Eukaryota; kingdom Viridiplantae; phylum Streptophyta; class Magnoliopsida; order Asparagales; family Iridaceae; genus Iris; species Iris pallida. Next base: position 9,584,750 of record JANAVB010002395.1, on the reverse strand, counting down.
GGATTTGGGTGATTTTTCTGAAAGTGGCTTGAACTTCTCTGAGTTCGGGTGTTTGGTTGCACCATTGAAACTTCACTTTTTTTTTTGAAATGACCATGTGCAGTTTCTGTCCCCCAATTTTCTCTTCACTTTCACCTCCATCACAAAACTGAAAGAACTCTGGAGGAAACTCATGAAAGAGAAAAAAAAATTATGTTGTTGCAGTCACCTCCATGGGTCACCACCGGACCACCGCCACCGCGTACGGAGACACCACCGGACCACCGCCACCGCGTGCGGAGGGACCACCGGACCACCGCGTACGGAGGCACCACCGGACCACCGCCACCGCGTACGGAGGCACCACCGGATCACCGCCACCGCGTACGGAGGCACCACCGCCACCGCGTGCGGAGGCACCACCGAACCACCGCCACCGCGTGCGGAGGGACCATCGGACCACGCTACAACGTGCGGGCTAGGTCAGTCTCCGGGGGTGGAGTAGAGAGAGTTTGAAGGAGATGGAGAGAATGGGGTCCCCGGAGGAGTGTTTGTGAGGAGATGGAGATAATTCTCTAGAGAATTCAATAGGAAGAACAGAAAATTTACTGTAGCGATAATAATTTTAATAATATTTGTTTAAACGATAGTTGTTTAGAAAATTGGATCAAATAATACAATCCGACAGACCGGCTGTCGGAAAATGGATATGTTTAAAATTCGACAGACAGACTGTCGAAAAATGAGCATCAGCTCAAATTTCGACAGTCGGTTTGGCTGAAATAGGGCATTTAGGTTTTTTTGGGTGGCTTTGGTTTAAATTGTTTACGGTTTGAGTTGGGTGGTGGGTTAGTTTGGGTTTGGTTTTTTTTTTTTTTGGGTTGGGTTGGTTATTTTTATTGGGGGTTGGGTGGGTTTGGTTTTTTTTTTTGGTTGGTTATCTTTTGTTGGAGTTGGAGTTGGGTTGGGTGGGTTTGGTTGTTTGTTTTTTTTGGGTTGGGTTGGTTATGCGTCTCTAGTCTGGAATTCCAAGCAGGAATTAATTTGCGGGCTCTTACGGTTGCACTTCCTCTACCACGATTGTAGTGTCACGCCCCAGAACCAGAATACTGGAGAGCGGGGGCAGACATAGCCAGCTACGTATACTGAAATGGAAACCACCTCGATATACGGTCACGGCTGTCTAGATATATGAGGGTTTACTACAAGCCAACAGTCTCTTATGGTCATGAACAAGCCTAGTGTCTCAATCACCACAAGTAAGTAAAGTCGCAAGATGTATGATCATTAAATATACAATAATAAGGCGTCCCAAATATTACATATTCAGCTGATCATGAAGCTAGTCGTTACAAAATGTTAGGACTAGCAAGAGTTTAGTCATACATGATCAACCCTAGGATTTGTCAATCATGTTTACAGCCCGTAGGCAGACAGTAAGTAAAAGTGCTTCGAGCTAACAGGTGCTCGTCGGCTAAACGCCTCAAAAGAATAATTTTTACAATAGAGTGAGCGAAACAAAATAGAAAACCCACTCGTAGCCCGGGTTCCTTCTAGTCGCCACCATTGGACTGGAAGCTTGGTAGATCCTCGGGAGCTGCTCCGAAATCTGGCCACACAAAACCAGCTGGGTCAACCCCAGAAAGAGCAAGTGCCACAAGGGGGCCACGAAATAAGAACAAAAGCCAGCAATCAGCACAAGAAAATCTAATATTAAAATTAAAACTTACGAAAACATGGCAGGGTGATATACGACGAGATAACCATGGAACTATTCCGATAGCCAGGTTACAACCCGTAAACCAAACAAGGACCGGGGTTGTAACCCTTCGTCTGAACAGAACTTGGTTTTCCACCATTTATCGGCAAGATAATAGTATAAGAAATCAAGACAGGAAGCAATCTTATACTGGATCAAGGCATGACTAGACTGGTTATACCTCATTCAATCAATCACGGCCAAGCAGATCCTACGGCTTACTACTTTAACTAACTAGGGTTATCACAGGCCTAATTACTAATAAGATGCAGTGAGATTGTTCCACAGCCACAAGCCCTGCAGACCATCCAGGCTACCCAGGACGAAAGATTAGGGTTGAATTCAGGTGGGTACATCGTCCAGGAGACAAATGTACCCTTAGGTGACTTAGAGGGTGCAACACTCGACGGTGCGCTGGAAATGTGTCCTACTCGACGGCAGGCTACAGATCCCAAGAGCGCCCAGGTAACGGGATTACCTGTAGCTGTGTCATCTCTTCATGACTACTGTGTTATTCTAGTTATTAACCTTAATCCATTTTAGTAGGTACTCCTAACCGTGGTACTCAGGAGTCCCATCCTAGACATGATGCAAGACAGGACAAGTGGATTTAACAATCAAGCAAGAAAGAACCACCCACGGTCATGTCAAGGCAAGTCAAGTTAAGTTATCAAGATAAATCATGTCAGGGTACTTGTCTGGAGTGCGCCACGACGGGCCACTATCATGTCAGGTTGGTCATGTCAGGAGTGCACCACTACGGGTCACTGTCGGGTTATGCTAGTTCCTTGTCATACCAAGCCATGTACAATAGTCATTCCAAACATATTAAATAAAATCAAGTTTATGACAAAAGACGTAAGGATATAAAATGGACATAAAATATCTAATAAAATATCAAAATACAGGGTTATAAAAGAGCCAGGCTTAAAGAAATAAAACCAAAACTCCAAGAGCCAATGGTTAAGCAAGGGGTCAAGGGAGCAGCGTACGTACAAAAGTCACGCACGCAGGAGACAGCGTAGGTAAAAAGTCACGCACGCTGAGAGAGCAGCATGGGTAAAAAGTCACGCATGCTACAGAGAGCAGCATGGGTGAAAAGTCACGCACGCTCAAGGGGAGCAGCATGGGTGAAAAGTCACGCACACTGAAAGAGCAGCATAGGTGAAAAGTCACGCACGCTACAGAGAGCAGCATAGGTGAAAAGTCACGCACGCTACAGAAAGCAGCATAGGTGAAAAGTCACGCACGCTACAGAGAGCAGCATAGGTAAAAAGTCACGCATGCTGAGAGAGCAGCATAGGTGAAAAGTCACGCATGCTGAGAGAGCAGCATAGGTGAAAAGTCACGCACGCTGAGGGAGCAGCATAGGTGAAAAGTCACGCATGCTGAGAGAGCAGCATAGGTGAAAAGTCACGCACGCTGAGAGTGCAGCATATGTGAAATATCACGCATGCTGAGAGAGCAGCATAGGTGAAAAGTCACGCATGCTGAGAGAGCAGCATAGGTGAAAAGTCATGCACGCTGAGGGAGCAGCATAGGTGAAAAGTCACGCATGCTGAGAGAGCAGCATAGGTGAAAAGCCACGCACGCTGAGGGAGACACGCTTCCAACAGGAAGCGTACTCAAGCCTATGTACGCAGCGCTAAAGAGCGCGCGTAGCGCAGTGTGCGTAAGCTAAACAGCTCTGCACACTGCTCACTGTCTTCTCCAAACAGCAAGAACACCATGGTTGAACCTAAAGCTTCAAAAGCTCACAACTTGGCCATCCGAACTCCAAATCCGGATTTCCAAAGCTCCATCTTGGGTAGAATTGAACTCTCATCCACATGGAAATATCAAAAACCCATAAAATCCAACTTAAGAAGCTCAAACCATGCAAAATTTGAAAATGGAAATAACTTAGATCTATCACAATAGAGGCTCCAAATCACAAAAACCCAAGTTCTAATGTTGATCACCATGTCCTAATCTAGCAAATGAACCAAGAAAATAGGCCTCTCATGAAGTGGCAAGGTGCACTTGCCTAGGGTTAGGAGAGTTGTGGAGGAAGGAGAAGAAGAAGAAGAAGGAAATTAATGGTGGTGGTAATGAAGAGAGAGAGTGGTAGGTGGGGTTATTAAGAGGGTGAGTTGTGGTGGATTGAGGGGTAGCATAGGCTAAGGTGATCCAATACCTATAAACCAAACCAAACCGAACCAACCCAATAAAACCGAGCCATGCCAAAACCCAAAATACGAGAAATACCGAAATTCTACAAGTTTGAAAAAAATATAATACATGCCAAAATCCAGATACGAGTAAAAATACGAAATACGGGAAATGAGGGTGACAACTCTACCCACCTTAAAAGAATTCCGTCCTCGGAATTTAATCAAGGAGCTAGAGATTGCCACGACAAGCTACACTAAGCACAGGCAAGTTATACTAAGCAGTTCAATCATACAATCATGCAATGCAAGCAAGGAAGGGAAAATGTAAGGCATAAGAAAGACATTATACCTTACGAGTCAAACAGGTAGGGATATCGCGATCGGATGTCGTCCTCACGCTCCCACGTTGACTCACCTGGAGAGTGATGACCCCAAGCAACACGGACTAATTTAATAGTCTTGTTCTTGAGTATCTTCTCCCTCCGGTCCAATATAGACACGAGCCTCTCCTCATACGAAAGGTTGGTACCAACAACCAATTCCGAATGGTCTAGGACGTGGCTTGGGTCCGAAATATACCGTCGTAATTAGGACACATGGAATACATCATGCACCTCACTTAGCGACGGCGGAAGAGTGAGACGATAGGATACATCTCCTACTCGCTCTAGAATATCGAACGGCCCTATATACCTAGGACTAAGCTTTTCCCGCACGCCGAAGCGAATGACGCCGCGGTTAGGCGAGATCCTAAGGAATACATGGTCGCCGACAGCAAATTCTAAGGGACGCCGATGAGCATCGGCCCAATGGCGCTGGCGGTCCTGGACAACTCGGAGGTGATCTCTGACCTTCCTGACCACTTCAATCGTCTGAAAAATCAACTCGGGTCCGAGCATCTGCCTCTCCCCGACATCGTCCCATGCTAGCGGGGACCTGCACTTCCTGCCATAAAGAGCCTCGAAGGGTGCCATCTGGATACTGGCCTGATAACTGTTGTTGTACGAGAATTCCACCAGGTGCAGATGATTCTCCCATGAACCACCGAAGTCAAGGGTGCAAGATCTCAACATATCTTCAAGAGTCTGGATTGTGCATTCTGATTGACCATCCGTCTGCGGGTGATAAGCTAAGCTGAACTGAAGGCGAGTCCCCAAACTCTTCTGTAAGCTGCGCCAAAAGTGTGATGTGAATCTTGAATCCCTGTCCGAGGTGATGCTGACTGGCACACCGTGAAGCCTGACGATCTGCCTGAGATACATCTCTGCTAACTGCGCCGTCGACTGCCCAACTCTGAATGGAAGAAAGTGTGCCACCTTGGTAAGTCTGTCCACAATTACCCAAATAGCATCTCTGCCGGCCGGAGATCTGGGCAATCCGGTCACAAAATCCATGGTTATATGTTCCTATTTCCATTCTGGGATCGATAAGGGTTGAAGAAGTCCAGCGGGCCTCTGATATTCAGCTTTAACCTGTTGGCAAACCAAACACCGAGAGACAAACCGGGCTATCTCCCTCTTCATGCCATTCCACCAAAAATGCTGACGAATATCACGGTACATCTTCGTACCACCCGGATGAATAGAATATTGCGAACTATGGGCCTCTGCCATGACTTCCTGTCTGATATCTCCACTGGGTACACAAAGACGAGTGCCGTGCCGAAGGGTGCCGTCTTCATGGATACATAACTCTGGCCTTCTTCCTGTTTCACACTCTGCTCTGAGTCGCTGGATCTTGGAATCTGCTGACTGCGCCATCCGGATCCTCTCAACTATGCTGGACTGAACCTGTAGACTGGCCATCAATGCCACGCTGGTTGGAAGAACCACTTCAATTCCCATCTTCTGAAGATCTGCTAATAATTCTGGTTGCGCCGTCAGGAAATAAACTCCGGCTCTCCTGCTCAACGCATCTGCTACAACGTTGGCCTTCCCGGGATGATACTGTAAATCCACATCATAGTCCACTAGTAGCTCGAGCCATCTTCTCTGCCGCATATTAAGGTCCTTCTGGGTGAAAACATACTTCAGGCTCTTATGATCAGTAAAGATCTCCACTCTATCTCCGTACAAGTAGTGTCTCCACAACTTCAAAGCAAACACTACCGCCGCCAATTCCAAGTCGTGGGTCGAGTAATTCTTCTCATGATCACGAAGTTGACGTGACGCATAAGATATTACCTTCCCATGCTGCATCAAGACACACCCCAATCCTCTGTCTGAAGCGTCAAAATAAACTGTGAATCCTCCGATCCCATCTGGAAGGGTGAGAATGGGAGCCGTTATCAAACCTCGCTTCAACTTCTCAAATGATTCCTAACACTCTGCTGTCCAAACAAACGGCACATCCTTGCGGGTCAACTGGGTCATCGGCGCTGAAATCTTGGCAAAATTTGAAACGAACCGCCGGTAGTAGCCGGCCAATCCAAGAAAACTGCGAACCTCTGCCACTGAGCTGGGTACCGGCCATGACTCGATAGCCACAATCTTCTGGGGATCCACTTCCACTCCTCCTCGGGTAATGATGTGACCCAAGTACGAAATGCGATCGAGCCAGAACTCACACTTACTGAACTTGGCGTACAACTGATGCTCCCGAAGCGTCTGAAGGACGACTCTGAGATGCTGCTCATGCTCTGATTCACTCTTGCTGTAGACCAGGATGTCATCTAGGAACACGATCACAAATTGGTCCAAGTAAGGCATGAAAATGCGATTCATGAGGTCCATGAATACGGCCGGCGCATTGGTCGCTCTAAAGGGCATAACAAGGAACTCCCAATGTCCATACCTCGATCTGAATGCTGTCTTCGGGATGTCCTGCTCTCTGACTCTGATCTGGTGGTATCCCGACCGCAAATCGATCTTCGAGAACACTGAAGCCCCTCTGAGCTGATCAAACAAGTCATCTATCCTCGGAAGAGGGTATCTGTTCTTGATTGTCACCGAATTCAAGGTACGATAATCAACACATAGCCTGGACGTACCATCCTTCTTTTTCACAAGAAGCATCGGGGCTCCCCAAGGCGATCCACTTGCACGGATGAATCCCTTGGTCCCCAGTTCTTCAATCATCTTGTACAAAATCTCCAATTCTGAAGGCGCCATCCTGTAGACTCGCTCTGACACTGGTGATGTCCCGGGAATCAAGTCTATAGTGAACTCAATCTCCCGCTCTGGCGGCATTCCTGGAAGCTCCTCTGGAAAGACATCTGGAAACTCTTCAACTATCCGGGGTAACTGCACTGCTGCTACTGCCATCCGCAATGCTGGGGAAGATGGCTCCACTGCGCCTCTGGAAAACGAAAACTCTGGCTCGCCGGGGATACTAAAGACAACTCTGCCAATATGGCAGTCTATCCTAGCATACTGGTTCCTCAACCAATCCATGCCTAGGACTACATCATAGTCTGCCATAGGAAACTCTATGAATCTAGCGGGGAACTCCCTACCGCTAACTATGATCCGACACGAGAAAAATACTCGATCTACTCCCACAAGGCCATTACCAGTAAGTATATTGAGCCTTACTGATAATGACTCAGGCTCCAATCCTATTCGTGTCGCGAATCGTGCAAACATGAATGAATGCGATGCACCAGAATCAAACAATACCGAAGCTGGAAAGGAGTTGACGAGAATAGTACCTGCCACTACCTCACCTGGTGCAACTTCTTCTTCCATAGCCATCATCATGGCCTGACCTTGTCCTCTGGCTGCTGGTCCCCTCTGCTGGAAACCTCTCTGCCTACTCTGGGTCTGAGCTTGAGCTTGTGCATACTGCTGGGGGTGTTGTTGCTGGAATGCCTGAAACTGAGGCGGCAAGGGCCTCGAAGACTGGTACTGTTGCTGCTGAACTGGTACTGGGGCCGGTCCTCTCACCGAAGAGCTAGAAGGGTTGGATGCTGATGAACCACCCCTATTCGGGCAAGCCCCAACCCTATGATCTGCTGCTCCACAAGCCAGGCACAATCCCTGCGCCCTGCGGCAGTCTGCCACCACATGCCCTGGCTTCCCGTAATGAGAACAACCCACTACGGAAGATTGCTTCTGCTTCTGCTGCTGCGGGTACGTCGGGGTCGAATGCTGAACCGACGTTACTGAGGCCGCCCGCCTCGGAGTTCCAATGGTCAAACCCCTAGCTGCCGGGGCAGGAGCTGATGATTGGTGCATCTGACTGTGGGACCGCTTCCTACCTCCGGTCCTATCCACGATCCTCTGGGAGGTATACTCATGCCTCCTAGCTGCTCTCAAGACTGCATCGAACGTCTGGTGCTCGAACTGCTCAACCGCCAACAAGATCTCCAAATGCAGCCCCTGCTGGAAATGCTGGGCCCTATCAAACTCGGTCGCCACCAAGGCGGAGGCAAACCTACTGAGCCTAGAAAACTCCGATGCATAACTGTCGACTGATCTGCCTCCTTGCTTCAAGTTGGTAAATCTGGTCTGCAGGTCGTACCGAGCCACAGCATCGAAATACTTCGTCTAGAATCTCTCTCTAAACACTGTCCAAGCAATGGGTGCCACTAATCCCATGGTCTGCGTCGCCTACCAATTGCGAGCTAAATCCAACAACTGCAGGCGTACCACCGCCACCTTCTCATTCTCGGGTGTCCTAGCTGCTTCCAGAATCACCTCGGTATCCTGAAGCCATGCATCCGCGGCAATCGCATCCTCGGTGCCGTCGAAGAAAGGAGGGTTCAATCGCTTGAAGCTGTTTGCCGCCTGGTTCCCTGGATGTCCGCCTCGGGTCAAAGCATCTTGAACTGTCTGGTACAGGGCGTCACTTCGACGATCCTGGGAAGCTATCAAGGTTCTGATGAGGCCTACTAAGGTACCATCATCTGGCTCTGCGGGCTGGACGGGCCGAACTGGTGACTCTCCTCCAGTAGGCACAACTCTGGAGGCTACCCCGGAATGCTGGGCTTGATCTCCGGGTTGCTGCTGATCCACGGACGTGCTCCACCTTGTCGATCGGTAGGACCAGGTACAGTACCGCTAAAGAAGACGACACAGGGAACAATAAGGAAAGGACTAGGACAGATCAATGATATAAGCACAGGATCAGGGCAAGAATCTAGGGATTCAGAAGATACGAACAGAGATCAAGGACGAGTAGTGATTGAGACATCTATCTAGTAAACCCCCACACATCTTGATTTACAAGACCTGCATGGGCCACCACTTAAACCATGTCACGCCCCAGAACCAGAATACTGGAGAGTAGCCAGCTACGTATACTGAAATAGAAACCACCTCGATATACGGTCACGGCTGTCTAGATATATGAGGGTTTACTACAAGCCAACAGTCTCTTATGGTCATGAACAAGCCTAGTGTCTCAATCACCACAAGTAAGTAAAGTCGCAAGATGTATGATCATTAAATATACAATAATAAGGCGTCCCAAATATTATATATTCAGCTGATCATGAAGCTAGTCGTTACAAAATGTTAGGACTAGCAAGAGTTTAGTCATATATGATCAACCCTAGGATTTGTCAATCATGTTTACAGCCCGTAGGCAGACAGTAAGTAAAAGTGCTTCGAGCTAACAGGTGCTCGTCGGCTAAACGCCTCAAAAGAATAATTTTTACAATAGAGTGAGCGAAACAAAATAGAAAACCCACTCGTAGCCCGGGTTCCTTCTAGTCGCCACCATTGGACTGGAAGCTTGGTAGATCCTCGGGAGCTGCTCCGAAATCTGGCCACACAAAACCAGCTGGGTCAACCCCAGAAAGAGCAAGTGCCACAAGGGGGCCACGAAATAAGAACAAAAGCCAGCAATCAGCACAAGAAAATCTAATATTAAAATTAAAACTTACGAAAACATGGCAGGGTGATATACGACGAGATAACCATGGAACTATTCCGATAGCCAGGTTACAACCCGTAAACCAAACAAGGACCGGGGTTGTAACCCTTCGTCTGAACAGAACTTGGTTTTCCACCATTTATCGGCAAGATAATAGTATAAGAAATCAAGACAAGAAGCAATCTTATATTGGATCAAGGCATGACTAGACTGGTTATACCTCATTCAATCAATCACGGCCAAGCAGATCCTACGACTTACTACTTTAACTAACTAGGGTTATCACAGGCCTAATTACTAACAAGATGCAGTGAGATTGTTCCACAGCCACAAGCCCTGCAGACCATCCAGGCTACCCAGGACGAAAGATTAGGGTTGAATTCAGGTGGATACATCGTCCAGGAGACAAATGTACCCTTAGGTGACTTAGAGGGTGCAACACTCGACGGTGCACTGGAAATGTGCCCTACTCGACGGCAGGCTACAGATCCCAAGAGCGCCCAGGTAACGGGATTACCTGTAGCTGTGTCATCTCTTCATGACTACTGTGTTATTCTAGTTATTAACCTTAATCCATTTTAGTAGGTACTCCTGATCGTGGTACTCAGGAGTCCCATCCTAGACATGATGCAAGACAAGACAAGTGGATTTAACAATCAAGCAAAAAAGAACCACCCACGGTGTCAAGGCAAGTCAAGTTAAGTTATCAAGATAAATCATGTCAGGATACTTGTCAGGAGTGCGCCACGACGGGCCACTATCATGTCAGGTTGGTCATGTCAGGAGTGCACCACTACGGGTCACTGTCGGGTTATGCTAGTTCCTTGTCATACCAAGCCATGTACAATAGTCATTCCAAACATATTAAATAAAATCAAGTTTATGACAAAAGGCGTAAGGATATAAAATGGGCATAAAATATCTAATAAAATATCAAAATACATGGTTATAAAAGAGCCAGGCTTAAAGAAATAAAACCAAAACTCCAAGAGCCAATGGTTAAGCAAGGGGTCAAGGGAGCAGCGTACGTACAAAAGTCACGCACGCAGGAGACAGCGTAGGTGAAAAGTCACGCACGCTGAGAGAGCAGCGTAGGTGAAAAGTCACGCACGCTGAGAGAGCAGCATGGGTGAAAAGTCACGCACGCTGAGAGAGCAGCATGGATGAAAAGTCACGCACGCTACAGAGAGCAGCATGGGTGAAAAGTCATGCACGCTCAAGGGGAGCAGCATGGGTGAAAAGTCACGCACGCTGAAAGAGCAGCATAGGTGAAAAGTCACGCATGCTACAGAGAGCAGCATAGGTGAAAAGTCACGCACGCTACAGAGAGCAGCATAGGTGAAAAGTCACGCACACTACAGAGAGCAGCATAGGTGAAAAGTCACGCACGCTGAGAGAGCAGCATAGGTGAAAAGTCACGCACGCTGAGAGAGCAGCATAGGTGAAAAGTCACGCATGCTGAGAGAGCAGCATAGGTGAAAAGTCACGCATGCTGAGAGAGCAGCATAGGTGAAAAGTCACGCACGCTGAGGGAGCAGCATAGGTGAAAAGTCACGCATGCTGAGAGAGCAGCATAGGTGAAAAGTCACGCACGCTGAGGGAGACACGCTTCCAGCAGGAAGCGTACTCAAGCCTACGTACGCAGCGCTAAAGAGCGCGCGTAGCTCAGTGTGCGTAAGCTAAACAGCTCTGCACACTGCTCACTGTCTTCTCCAAACAGCAAGAACACCATGGTTGAACCTAAAGCTTCAAAAGCTCACAACTTGGCCATCCGAACTCCAAATTCGGATTTCCAAAGCTCCATCTTGGGTAGAATTGAACTCTCATCCACATGGAAACATCAAAAACCCATAAAATCCAACTTAAGAAGCTCAAACCATGTAAAATCCAAAAATGGAAATAACTTAGATCTATCACAATGGAGACTCCAAATCACAAAAACTCAAGTTCTAATGTTGATCACCATGTCCTAATCTAGCAAATGAACCAAGAAAATAGGGCTCTCATGAAATTGCAAGGTGCACTTGCCTAGGGTTAGGAGAGTTGTGGAGGAAGGAGAAGAAGAAGAAGAAGGAAATTAATGGTGGTGGTAATGAAGAGAGAGAGTGGTAGGTGGGGTTATAAAGAGGGTGAGTTGTGGTAGGTTGAGGGGTAGCATAGGCTAAGGTGATCCAATACCTATAAACCAAACCAAACCGAACCAACCCAATAAAACCGAGCCATGCCAAAACCCAAAATACGAAAAATACCGAAATTCTACAAGTTTGAGAAAAATATAATACATGCCAAAATCCAGATACGAATAAAAATACGAAATACGGGAAATGAGGGTGACATGTAGTGAGGCGGGTCTTCGGGTATATGTTGTTTCATACCGAATTGCCGCATAACCCGATCAGCTGGATGATACATTATGTCTCCATGGTATATTATGTAAAACCTATGGAGACTTAATTCATATGATGTTCGTTCTATCTCAGAAGGATAAGGATTAATAGAATAATGCACCATTTGAACCTGTTTTTTGACAAATAATTATAAGGAAATAAAACATAATATACTAAATAGATATAGAATGGTGACATTTATATACCTTTGAAATCTGTAGTGAATCAAATTGGCCCCGATATATCGGGACAACCGAGTAAACACAGTGTGCGGAATCTACCGCATCAGTAGTCCACCGTAAAGCGAACGAAAATACATGTGCGTCGCTACTAATAAGGGAAAGTGGCCTACCGATAGAAAAATGCTCGTAGGACCAAACCTAAAAAATATATGATATAAGTGTACAAATTTTAAATATATAACAAATTTTATATATATACCAAATTCAAACAATTTTCGTACCTGAATCAATGTAGCACATCCATTTAAATTTTTTATCAATTTGTCCTTCGAATGGAACTGCACAAAGTCTGACATAGCACTGTATACATATGCCAGCATTGACGCTCCCCACACATGACTCGTCGGTTCCGTCAAATCATTCAGAAATAATAGAAACCGTAAATTTACCATATCCAATGCGTCAGGAAACAAAAAAGCATTAATAAGGCCTAGTAAATAGGCTCTAGTGTATGCAATGACCTGAATAGAATATGACAAACATTATATTAGCTAAACTAAATTGATATATAATCTATGTGCACAAATATTAACCACAAAGGTAATACTTACCCTTTCCTCATCAACTGATATTTCTTGGTCACCGATACGATCTATGTGCATAAAATTCTGCCGGAGCCATGTATACGACACTAGGCCTTTGCCTTTCAATTTTGGTGCCTCCACACCTAGGTAGGTCGTGATCGCTGTCTCAGCATTTGCTCATCAAATATTATAGGTTCACCTGTGATAGGTAGACCTAAAATATTTGCAACATCTTTAAGCACAATAGACATTTCTCCAAAAGGTAGCTGGAACTTATTTCATCCGGGCCACCAGCGCTCCACTAGACTCAGAATCAAGTCTCTATCGTGATGTAGAAAACGTATTTGATCAAGGTAATGAAAACCAAATACGTGCAATAAAGCTTCTTGGTCTCTAGTCAATTTCCAGAAATCAAGTTTGCCCTTATAGCGCCATGTGTTGTGTTCTCGACACCGCACTTCCTTTTTATAATCACATAGCTATATATAAAACATACAAACTATATTATTACTAAACATATAAAATGAAAATTTTACTGACTAACACAATTAAAAGTATATATACCTCTCCAGTAAATATCAGATTACATATGTGCGACTCGCGTTGCTGCTTAATCAATTCTGTAGTTGGTCCCCCTGGTATACGACCATCGTTTTTGGTAGCCATCTGAAAAAAGATGGTTGTCAAAATGTATATTTAAGAATAGGATTGATTAGGGTTTGGGTTTATATAGGTAAGGCTTTGGATTATATTAGGGTTTACTTCACGTGTTAGGGTTAGGGTTAAGGTTAGGGTTAGAAAAAGTGCTTGGAACCGGTCTTATGGTTTAATTTACGGGTTAAGGCTATGGTTAGGATTAGGGTTAGGAGATTAATGTTATTAGTTGTTAAGGCTATGGTTAGGATTAGGGTTAGGGTTAGGAAATTAATGTTAGGGTTAGGAGATTATGGGATCCACATTCCATAACATAAGTTGAGATTTAGATTAGGGTCTACATTAGAGTCTAGGTTATGGTTTAAAGGTTAGAGTTGAGATTTAGATTAGGGTCTACATTAGCCTTATGGGATCCACATTCCATAACATAAGTAGAATCATAACATAAGTAGAATCATAACATAAGTAATAAATATATTAGATTTTGTATTATAATAGCATTAGGGATTGTATTATAATATAATTTGTATTATAATAGAATCATAACAGTAAGTTTAATATTTTCTTGGATTATATTATAGCATTAGGATTTGTATTATAATAGAATCATAACATACTAACCTTGAACTCCAGAGTCTCCTTCTCCTTCTTCTTCTCCTCCTCCTCCTCCTTCTTCTTCTTCTTCTTCTTCTTCTTCTTCTTCTCGAATCTCTCTCTTCTGGTCTTCTTACTCTCTCTTCCACTCTTCTTACTTTCTCTTCTGGTCTTCTTACTTTCTCTTCTTCCAATTTTTTTTGTTTGATTCTCTTCTGCCACCTTTGTTTGATTCTCTTCACATGCATTCCAACCCACCCGTATTCAATTCCAACCAACTCACCCACCCACCCGTGAACCAATTTAACCCAACCCCAATCGATTTAAACCAAAGTCGATATTCCGACAGACGGAGTGTCGGAAAATTGGACGCAGTCCAATTTCCGACACACGGTCTGTCGGAAATTGGACAATGTCCAATTTCCGACAGACGGTGTGTCGGAAATTGGATGGCGTCCAATTTTCTGCCACGTCGTCTGTCGGATTGTATCGTTCTATTTAAATTCCCAAACTATTATCGTTTTAGCCAATTTTAATCAAATTTCTTACTGTACAGTAAATTTTCTGTAGGAAGAAATGGTTGGGGTGGTGCTAAGCAGTGGAGAGAGAGAATTCTATATGAAGGAAGGGTTGGGGTGGGTTGTCTAGAGAAGTCTATTGGAAAAAAATGGTTGGGCCGGGTGTTAGCAGTGCTAGCTGGTGAGTGGTTATTAGGTGTTAACTTGATGCTATATAATTATTTTATAATAATAATTAGGGGAGAAATTAGTGGAGAACAAATTATTTTATGATAATAACAAATTATTTTATGATAATTATCATACTTAATTTTATTTGTCTAATTGTGATTTTATATATATATATATATATATATATATATATATATATATATATATATATATATATATATATATATATATATATATATATATATATATATATATATACTAATTTTATTTGTCTAATTCAATAAATATAGTAATTATATTTCATAACAATACTAATTTTTAATCTTTACACCCAAAAAGGTTGGGGGTAACCATACCTAGGTTTACCACATCTCCAACAAATTTTCACTTTCAACAATCCAAACAACCGAACTCATTTTTTTTTTCACTTTCAACAACCATCCAAATACCAAACCCATTTTTCTTCCACTTGCAGGAGATAAAAATTACTACATCCAAACACATTTTGGTAAGTGCCACTTTCGCACTTTCAACTGAAACTCATAATGACGTAAGTGCCACTTTCACACTTTCAAAGAGTTACATCTATCCAAACAGTCCCTTACCCGAACATTTTAGTTGTTAGACTCATAACTCAAGATGATTTGAGGAAGTTCTAAGAAAATAACAAGATGTATAGGACTTATATGAAAAAGTCCCTATGTTTTATTTCGAAATAAAGAGTAACCAAATGTAGAGCCTAGTTTTGGTTTGCGACATTTGTTGGGCTAACCTGGTCTTGATCGGTCCGCAAGCAACGGAAGGAGGCGAGAACAAAGCGAAACCCTCGAGAGAGAAGAGGAAAATATGCAGCAGAGATCGGCGACTGCTGCTGCTCCGGTCGCTCCGCCGCCGGCGGGTCAGAGGCGGCGGTGCGAGGGGACGGCGATGGGCTCGATCACCCTCGACCTCCGTCCCGGATTCGGCATCGGCCCCTTCACCATCGGTAATTTCTTCTCCTTCTTCTTCGATTTCGCGATCGTTCTTTCTAGAGTACTTGATCTCTTGTTCTCGAATAGATCATATGTTTTTTTTTGTTAAGAATAGGGAAAGAATTGTAAGAACACGACATGATTTGTAGCTCCGAGAGGTCGAACAATAAATCATTTATTTTGCGTCAAACATTTTGTAGGGGTTCATCCGAGACTTTCTCGAATTGCTACTCTAGCAGAAAAAAAGTGAGAGCTTTGGTTTGCTCTCGTCGAGATAGGGGCACACAAAAAAGTGATTTCATGTCTTTTTTGGATCACGCGGATAAATGCGGTAACTCGGGAAAATACCGAACCGCTAGTCAACAGAAAAAGGAGAGTTTTGGTTTCCTATATGCGCACAAAAAGGAAGTGATTTTTCTTCATTTGTGGATTACTCGGATAAATGCGGTAACTCGTGAAAGTACGGTATTCTGTAGTTATAGGCAACTAACACAATACAAGAAGCAATTGCGTCCGAATCATAAAAATACTTGCACGGAGAGCTATATCAATTATCAAATAAGAATCGCCTTTATATGGTTCCCAGTGAGATTCTAAAATAAAGGAGATTTAAAGTAATATAAGTCTATAGAAATGATTGAAAAAGAACCTCAAAGTCCATTATCCGGGAAGATATAACAAAAACAAATTAAGATTGAAGTTGTAGGCATGACCAGTTTTTGCGTGTCCTAGTTTATTTAGAGTCTCTGAGTCGTGTAAGATATGAAATGACACGAACACGACACTGATGTATAGAGTGTCCATTCTTCCTAGAGCTGGGATTAGTGAAGAATGACTGAATTATATATTTTTGAGCTACTTCTAGACAAACACTGGCTTTAAATAATCCTTTGCTTCCTTTTTCTGGGTATAAAGCAGGTGAGAAGAGCTAGTTTTGATAACATCTCGTGAATCTAAGGACTGTTATGAGTTCATTTGATCGAACTCATGATTTGTAGTAAAGATGACATCTCAAAATATGCATCTGAGCTATGTTGCACTGAGAGGACTAGAACACATCAATATGAATTAGGCGACACCAATACGGTAATGATTGTGGCATAGCCTACTGTATTTTTGAGAGTGTCGTGACCGATGCATGTCTGACATGGCGTAATCACGAACACGAAGAAGGCACTCGTTCCTTGAGAGTTCGTGCTTCTTAGCATTTATGTAGAGAATGCTAGAAACTGGATTGCAGCAACAGGGGCATTTTTAGTGTATTCACTTATATATTGAAAAATGTTTTAATTCTTCTAGTTAATTCACTTCTATCTTTTTAGTAAACTAATATCCTGTAATCACTTCTACATTGCAAAATGTTTTAATTCTTCTAGTGAATTAACATACAATATATATATTTTTCAGTAAAGTAATATCATATAATCACCTCTATTGGAAAATATTTTAATTCTTAACTATCATCAAGAACCAATGTGCTAAATTTTGAAAAGAGGTTCAAAGACTCGATACTGGAACAGAATAAGACCTCTGAGTATTGATATCAGGTTGTTTTGTATTTCCGTCCGTTGGACTTCTGGAGTATTGGGTTTGACACTCAAATTGTTTTAAATTTCCTAGAATTTGTATTAAAATATAGTAATTGAACTATTAAAGTTTAAACATAATTTATGAATTTTATATACAGTTATATGTTGGTTTACAATATAATATTGCACAATTGCATGATACATTATGAAATTGTAACCTGGTAATATCACTATTTAGTAGGCAAAGTACCATTATGGTCTGCAAGAGGTCTCTTTAAAATTAAAGCATGAGAATGAAATCTAAACAAAATCAACTGTATATTTTGGTCCAATTTTGGCAAGTTTTGACCACATTTGGCCAATTCGTGGCCTGTTTGATGTTGTGGCCATTTTTAGCCATTATTTGGTTTGTATAGGCTAATTCTGACTAGTCTCGTGTTGGAATAAACCTGAAATTGACATTGTCTTTTTGAGATTGTTAAGTAATAAAGTTTCAGCCAGTTTTTGGATATTTCAGCATGCTCTGGAAAGGTTCAGTCCGTTCCAGAAAATTTCAGCCTGTTTCAGGCTGCAATAATGCTAAGTTTACTACCAAATCTTTACAACCTTCTTACAACCTACTCTACCCCCCTGCTAACATGGCCCCACCCGGCCCCCCCTCTCCCCTCTCACCTCCAATGGAGGCCGGCCACGTGACAAGTTGTAAAAGGGTTGTAACCCTTTGGTTGTAGTCATAGCATTACTCTTCGGGCTGAAACAAACATACCAAAGTTTTCTGAAATTCAGATGATGTGCTCTTCGCTTTATGTAATTACGGATTGTATCTGTCAACCAAATTTGATAGCCGCCAACTATCAATATCTTCCAATGTTTCATACCTTGGTTGGAAATAGAAAAAGAAATAGGGGGATGTTGATGGAGAATGTTTTGTATATTTTTCAATGGCACATATCAATATGGTCTGTTATAGAGATTTTTTTGGCACTAGTAAAAGAATTCAAGTTTTTTTTATTGTATGAAATAAATAGTTTGATGTTGTCTACTTGTATTTAAGTGGATTTAGATTTAGAATTTAGAGAAGTATAATGAATGGAAGAGGATTGTAGGAGTAGGGCATCTTACATGTCTACCTAATGAAGAACAAGAGAAGAAAAGAAGGCATCTCAATATATAGAAGCTGAAGGAGAAACGAAGTTCTTTGCAGTTTGTTCTAAACCATTGTTTATCAAAGTTCGAGAAAAACTCTTGCCTTTTCTAAAGAACTCGCCTCTACACTTCTAGCTTGTGGTTTCTTTAGAGAATCAGAAATCATAATATACATAATTCTTGGATATTACATAATCCACAGAATTTCCATTATTGAATACAATCGTTTACTTCTTTTTTTTTTTTCCTTTGTAAAAAGTGGCTGAATTGGTATCCATGATTAGGGTAAGATGCGATGAATGTTGGAGGTACAGTCCAAAAACTCAGAAAACTATAGTTTGTTTCCACAAGTTTGCCTTTGTTTGATCAAAACGGACACAAAGATAGCGAAAAGTTTATTGAATTTGGCCAAAGTTGTTGTTTTCACTAATTCCATTTTTCTTCTGCATTTTTGGATCAGTACTGCTAAAACAAATTCGATACAGCCTCTACACATCTGTATTGGCTGGCTTTTAAACCCTGGTTGGAAATAGTAAGTTACTGAATGGTATACACTTATAACTCTATTATGTTTTGTATGGATATTGTCTTTTTTTGGCAAGTTTTTTCCCACTCACTTAAACATAAATAGATAGCAAAGAAGATGCAGCTGCGTGAGGTTAAGGACTCAAGGTTTTATTTCTGAAATAATATATGGAATCTCCACTAGCTATGTTCTTACGCTAACATTTCCAACTCATTTTTGATTCAGGGATGTCTATACGCGAAGCATTTTCTCAAATAGAGCTTCAACCTAACATATATGATGTGGTCCATGTGAAGTATTTTGATGAGGTTTGATCTCTTCTTGTCGATTCGGTCGATGTCATCTAAATCACTATTACACCCGGGAACAAAAACATGCTAAAATTTATTACTGTGATTATTTCTCTACACCAATGAGCAAATATATTAAAACATGGGTGTCAACATTGTTTGAGGTCGTTATTTTGTATTTAAACACCGGACAGCTGGAGTTGTGGCCCACATTTTGTTTTATAACTTGCTGAGTAATACTTTTGTTGCTGTTGCACTTGTCAGATGGAAGAACATATGGGTGCATATACCAATTCCACTGGTGCGATGGACTGTAAGGCAAAGCAGTTGTACCAATCAGTTATAACCAGCTCAAAAGTAAAACTTTAGGCGGGAATTGGTTGTGAAATGTTCTCAACCTCTTTAGATTTTACTCTTGTCCACTAAAATGAAGTATATAAGTGGGCTAGAATTCATGTTGAGGTTAGAGGAATGGAAGTAATTCACATAGTACACATTCTTTAAACCCTTATTGTCCGCTTCCTTCTTTTGGCTTTAGTTCTTTTCCTTTCTACTCCTAGATCAACCATACTCTAGTTTTCTTTATCTTATTTCTTGTGATCTTACCCTAGAACTATATTGTGGACCTTTCTGTACGTATGCGGTTGAACTGTTGAATACCTGCATAATATTTTTTCTCTAGTGGGAAGTGGAACGTCAAGTCATGACTTTGTGATATTGCAAATCATGAAGGGAAAGTGGAAATGATGGGGGTACTTTCTCTAATAGACTTGCACGCCTTAGTTCCTACCACTGTGGAGAATTCCTAGCATTATGGAAAACAGAAGTGGCTGCTAGGTGGGTAGGAGGGTCCTTGCACCTAGAGGCTTATGCTTGGGCTATGCAGATCCTAGGCGGCATTGAGAATTTTCCATTATTAAAAGCAAATAAATTTTAAGATGTATATAGGATGTTGAGAGCAATAAGGTCTCCAGAACTATTATACCTAAGAGACTCCAGGCTATACATTAAGTAGCTATTAAATTATCAAACAAGCAATTGGACTGTCATCTTAAGTAATTAATGAACTGCTAAACACACTTAAAATAGAAAAGAAATGTAACTAAACAAATGAACCGGTCTTCACTCATCAAACAAATGAACCAGTCTTCACCATGACAAAGAACAACAAGTCACTAAGGGTGCGTTTGATTGCAAGGTGGAAAATGTGTGGAAAAGAAATTAATTCCATGGAATTATTTTCCTAGGAAAAAAAATTCCATGGAATTTTAAAATTTTTCCATGGAAAACTTAATTTGGGTGTTTGATTGGCATTATTTTCCACGGAAAATAGTTATTTTCCACGGAAAATAGTTATTTTCCATGGAAAATGATATTTTCCTATGGGTTGGACAAGTTTCATTTTCCACCATTTTAGATGGAAATATGGAAAATGATAGTTTTTTGGAAAATAATTCCATGGAAAATATAAGCTATCAAACACTACAATTGGTGGAAAATTTGTGATGGAAATATTTTCCATGGAAAAATAGCCCAATCAAACACAGCCTAAATGTAATAATTGGCCTAGGCAGACTAGGGGCGATCACTATGCAGGCAAGCTTGCACGGGCCTAGTCAGGCACCTTGTACCTGAAATGGGTTGCTGGCGATAAACTAGATCTAGGCGACATGGAGTTGTATCCAAAGTTGACTTGGAACCTTAGGAGGCATTTCTACAAATATGTATGATATTGCTGCAGTAAGGAACATGTGTTGTCCTTAAGCTGAAATTTTTAAGTATGCTAAATCTCATAGCGTTCCAAAACACATGTTAATGTTCCTGATGAGCAAGAATATTGCAGGCCTGCGTAGACACAACCTCTGCCATCATTTCGACTACTTAATCTCTGTGATGTAGCGTTGTTTTAAATATCATATTCTGTTATGTTGGTCTTTTGGATCTGGCCCTGATTCAATTTTTTCTCCATTCTTGCAGGAGCCATTGAAACTGGACACTGTAATCAGCTTCCCTGATCATGGTTTTCATCTCCGCTTTGATCCTTGGTCACAAGTACGCTTACCTCAGCTTTGTAGTTCATGTTGAGTTTCCAGTAGTTCTTATCTCCTCCCTCCTTACCCTAATTACCCACTGACCCATGATCGTATAGGGCATAAATGCGTGGTATTGGATGGTTTGCTTTACTTTTGCCTTCCTATCAAAATTGGGTTCATATTTAATCATAATTTTAGAACTGAATCTTGCCATTTATTTCGAGGTTGCCTGTATATTGTAGAAGCATCCATTATTGAATGCCACACACACACACACACACACACATATATATATATATATATATATATATATATATATATATATATATAATGTTTGTATGACTTATCTAGAAATTATTGTTGCCACAATAAACTTATATCTGTATTCAGATTTTTTGCAACAAGACTCTGCATGTCTATGAAGTGTAACCCACGATAATAAATTTGTAATAAGGTCATACTCAATATTATAAGTGGTTTGTGCTTTTTTGTAATACGAAAAAGAAGAGCAAATGGTACTGCTGCTAACTGCTATTTCATTGAGATCATACTTTTATACTTAGCTTTATGGGTCGAGTATTTCTGTACTCAACATGAATACAAAATTATATGTATTCTACTTCCTTCACTTGATCAACATCTGCTCTGTGATTACTTTCTGCAGGCATAAGGCAGTACACATGCTTATGATGCATATCTGACTTGATGTTTGTGCCTTAGTGGAACTATAAACAAGTGCCACCCTTTATATATATTTCATTGTCATATATATATATATATATAAAGAACTAGTCCAAGCCTCCTAGCTCATGTGGTTAGGAGAGGGGGCTCACTTGGGGGAGGTCCCAAGTTCGAGCCTCCTCCTGGGCACGGACGGCTGGGTGGTCGCGGGGCGGCCACGGTCCGGTGCTGAGGGACCAAAGAAATGGATACATATATATATATATATATATATATATATATATATATATATATATATAAAGAACTAGAACTTTTTTGTTTGGGTTGGAACTTGGAATGGTCAGATATGTTGGTATGGAAACTTCTTAATGTTGTCTTATCTTGCCTAGCTGGCCTAAGCGCTATAAATGCTATATATGTGTTACTTAATGCTCTGACCAGTTGATTTTCTGGGGTGATAATTGGATAACTTTAGTATATGCTTTACCACATAGTTTTATGCAATGGCATCATTTACTTAATCGTATATTTAAGAGTTATCAACTTATCATAGATTGATCTAGGTTAGTCGTGATATTTGGGGCAAGGTCACAGATGTTGCTAGGCAAAATAAAGCATCACCAGTACATTCTTACTAAATCCTAGGGACTAATATAGACTTATTGATATACATTTGTTAGGGGATGTCAAAGGAATTAAAAATATAGTTATGGATCCCGTGAGCCCAAATGTGGTGGTTCCCAAGGTGATTCCTGATCAGGATAGCCAAAAGCGACGAATGGGACAATCCAAATCTTATAAGATGAAGCTAAACAAAGATATCAACAAATGATAATAGAAAATAATAAAGTCAACTATTTGTCAAATGAAGCATACAAGAGTAGGTTCTTGTAGGATTCGGTACAAATACTTCCATACAACAACAAAAACAACAAATTTCCATTTAGTTCCGTTGAGGTGTTGAGGGCATGTGCTCCATAACACTAATAAAAACCATATCTTTCTTTAAAATTTCAATTCGTTTCAGCATACCTTTAGTCCGATGCTCCTTTAACTACTATCTTGATTCTTATCACTCCTCTTTACATGAGCATCTATTGGTCTATATTGCACATGTCAACCACCCCTGTGCCACCTCCAACTTTTCCTGAACACACTCATTTCTCATTCTATCTTTTAATGTATCTTTTAACGAATACTTCGAGTGGATATAAATACACACACATGCAAAACAAACAATTTTAAGTGAACCACAATGTACTGGTTAATCCCGCCATCGTACTGCAAAATAGGGGAAGTAATATACTGGTTAAGCCCCACTCTCGTATTATCTTGATTCTTATTGCTCCAACTTACATGAGCATCTATTGGTCTATATTGCTCGTGTCCAAGCCACCCCCGTGCCACCTCTAACTTTCAAAGAATACACTAACTTCTCATCCTATCTTTTAATATATCTTCTAACGAATACTTCCATAGCAGATACAAATACACACAAAATAAACAATTCTAAGTGAACCACAATGTACTGGTTAAGCGCCGCCATTGTACTACAAAATAGGGGTAGTAGTATATTGGGTAAGCCCCACCTCATACTATCTTGATTTTTATCGCGCCTCCTTACACGAGCTTCTATTGGTATATATTGTATATATTGCACATATCCAGGCCACCCCTATGCCACCTCTAACTTCCAAGGATACACTCACTTCTCACCCTATATTTAAATGCATCTTTTAACGAATACTTCCATAGTGGATACATATACACACGCAAAAGAAACAATTTTAAAGGAACCATAATGTACTGATTAAGCCCTGCCCTCATACTGCAAAGTAGGGAGTAGTATACTAGTTAAGCCCCACCCTCGGACTGCAAAATGTGGGAAGTAGCATAATCTGTACTTGTACCCATATCTCGTATCGAAGCAAATCATGACCCAGGTAAATATGTTCCATACCATCTCAAGTATCAACCAACTACGCTTCATTCCTATGGAGGTCAAGAATGCATGTGTTAGGAGTGGTAAGATCGCACTTGAAGAAATTACTAGGACTATTTTAGATCAAAATGAACATGGGATTAGGTTGTAAAAAAAGGATACAATAGTTTGTAATATTTTAGAGGTGATGGTTCACAATAGATATGAATGAAAGAAAAGATTGATGTATCCGACCCTATTATTTTGGGATAAAAGCTATGTTGTTACAACAACAATGAAAACCTTTGTCCAAATTTTTGAGGTTGGCTATTTGATCTCGACCTGTATTCTACAAAGACTCATTTCATAGAGATCTGAAGATGTTTTACGCTAGCTATTGGCTACCTAATGCAACCCTTCTCCTTTAATCGTACTTGTGACTGGCAGTGAAAATATAATACATAATGGGCAACAGAGGCTGAGTTGTTGTGTAATAATAATAGTTGCAAAATGCGGTTGATTGCTAAAACATCCAGATAACTCTGTAGAACTCCCTATGTTGTTTTTTTTCACTGGAGACATTGAGAGTGGTTTTCATGGTTTTAGAAGATATCCTAGGAGGAGCCTAGGTACAGCAGTTGACTTACTGATATAGTGCTGTGCTTTTTTATGCAACTTCAGATATAATGTTATGTTCAATTTTGAAGACAATTCCACTACATATTTATGAATGCAATATCACTATACTCAACGTTATAATTTTTTGATCTTATTTTTTTTGTTTGTAGAGATTGCGTCTAATTGAGGTTTATGATGTCAAAAGGCTGCAGATGCGCTACGCAACTTCTCTGATTGGGTGAGTAATATGCTCCCTGTTGGCTTCTTATGCTTTGTATGTCAGACTATATAATGTTATTTTCTTCAGTGGTCCCTCCACTTTGGCCACTTTTGTTGCAGTGTATGCTCTTTTTGGACCGACATTCCCTGGAATTTACGACAAAGAGAGAGGGGTTTATACCCTATTTTACCCTGTATGTTGGTGGATATATGATAATTATTTGTTCTATTCCATTTATAGACTTATAAGCTCATGCTGGCTTATTTTGATTGCTCTGTTGTCAGGGCTTATCCTTTGCTTTTCCTATTCCAAGCCAATACACAAATTGCTTTAATGAGGTGGAAGGTTTGCCTCTCCATCTGAACAGAAAACATTTTCTTAACCATGGAGCTACTATAACTAGCATTGCATTATATGACTGTTGCGAATTATTGTTGCAGTATCAGCAGAGCTGCCTCTGGAATTCCCTGATGGAACAACCCCAGTAACATGCCGTGTCTCTATATATGATAGCTCCTCAGATAATAAGGTTGGTGTAGGATCCTTGATGGACAAAGCTTCTGTTCCTCCACTGCCTGCTGGCAGTTTGTACATGGAAGAGGTTCATGCTAAGGTTGGACTTTTCTATTTCAGTATTGGCTTTCCTATTTAATGTTCCATGCATGGAATATTTAAAACACTGACTCCATCAAGTCTGGCTCTTTGTTGTTGCCTATATGAACCCTTCTTCTGCATTCATCCTTAGTAATAGAAGAATCTTACTGCATTCATCCTTAGTCTGGCTCTTTTGTATTCATCCTTAGTAATAGAAGAGTCTTATTGCATGTGTGAGATTCAATTTTTTTATTACATTAATCCTTTTGATGGGTATGCTACCCCTACAGTTTATCTATCCACTTTTTACTACATCTCTGATTACTATATCTGACGTTATCATTTTCTTACGGTTTGTAGCTATATATCCACCTTTTCTTCATTACTCTATTTCATGGTTATGCTTTTCTTACATTTGTATAACCATATTTATATTTAAAGGAAATGAAGGGTTAAAAGTTACAATGCAGGTTCAGAAGATTAAATGTTGAAAATAAATGAAGTGCATCAGATTTATGTCCATCTTTTTTCAACTGCATATCCCAAAAAAATTGGGATAAATGCTTTGTTGTTGTTGTTGTTGTTGTTTTAACTGCATATGAATAATGGTCTTTTAGGTTGATAGGTTCAGTTTCTGTTGTCCAACTAACTTTGCATCTTGGCTATGGTATGGCCATATGGGTATATTTCTTTTGATTTTTTTTTGATGTTAGCCTGGTTCCAGTCCTTCAAATAAATAATGCACGACATACCCAGTAAATAGTATTTTTTACATTTCAAGTGCACTTGCTTATTATTTACTTTATTTTATCCGCACTTATTCAGCTTGGAGATGGGCTGCGGTTTACAATTGGAGGCCAGTATATACCTTTTGGTGCATCACCACAGGCAAGTTTTTTAATGTATACTAAAATTTTATCCTCTTTTTCTAAAACAACAATTAATCTAATATGTATAGATTTGAGCAATTTTGCCCATAGATGATTTGGAGCTCAGATATGATGTTGTTTCAGTGGGGAAAAAATGTCAGTTTTGGTATAATTCTACATTTAACAGTGAAGTCTACATTTAAACAGTAGTTTTTGCTGGGTGAATCAATTGTCCCGTCTTGTCAGAAAGATTTCCTAGAAAATAAAGGGATGTAGTGTCATGCCCAGCTCCCGTAAGAGCGATCGTCCTCGCTAATGCGTGATGTCGCGTGAGCCTAGATTGCGCTCACGCAAGGCAGGTCCATAACGGCCGATTACAGGCTAAGCGACGGGGGTCGTTGTACAGAAGTCCCAAGCAGAAACATTGAATAGTCAGCAGCAGAAATTTGAAGCAAAACACAAGTCATGCAAAATACTCTTTTATTGATATTGAACAAAGATTACAATGTGGGTGCGAGGCCAAATTACAAGTCTCTCAAGCTCACTTTTCTCTCATATTACAAGTCATTTTGCTCTCTCTCATTTCTCAATACAAGCTTCAAGGCGACGAGTGACAGATTCTACGGAATGACGATGTCCATACATTATGTCCCATATAAGTTCTGACTCCATGCGGCCGCACGCCTCGAAACGCCAAGGAACTTCGTGCCTCGACGCATCCAAGCGAGTTCCGCGCCATCGGGCTTCTACCTGTGCCTGCACATGAAAACTATGTGGGTGTCAGTACTCAACTGTACTGGTGGAGTGAGTTCCTCGCCCACCCATACAAAACCGACACGTTCATTTACTTTGTGTAGCTTAATCCCTTTTTGATTGTCTTTCTAGTCTTGCCTTAGGATCAATTTTAGGACAAAGACGCCTTCGCCTATACTTGGCAACACAACGACAGGGTCGTGCTATACTCTATTCGTGGCTTCAATATATTCGAGGCAGTGCCTCGCCAAGAAGAAACTTATGCAAACTCGGCCGTTCCAAGACTTTCACTTGTTTTATGTGCCTCTAGACCATTCTCGTGCCAATGACGTCAAGGGGACGACTCGTGCTGGTCGTGCCAGCAGACTTGATCGTGCCTTAAGATCGAGGCCGTGCCTCCCAAGGATCAACCAGACTTAACCAACCTGTCTTACGGCCCTTCCTGACTTAACTCGAGACGACTCGATGACGACGCCACATTCATGCCGAAGCACGTGTCCTTGCTATAGCCAAATCTTAGGCTCCAGAATGGTGTTGCAACCGTGCACACCTAACCCGCGCCGATTCAAGATTAGCGCTTCGCTATAAGTATACCTTGTTAACCCAACTCGTAACTTGCTAGTACTCGACACAATCCAAAGGCTTACACGCGGATAGCCGCTCTTATGCCGACACATCTATATGAGTGATCGCTAGCAATGTCAAGCTATACTGGATCTTTGTATACGGTGACCATTCGCGTGCGAGGTACGAGCTCCCACCGAATGACCCGCAGGCCTATATTGTAACGGTTCACTTCAATCTAGTCGTACCGTCGATGAAGGCCGTACAATATCTGCTCTTCCTCCTAGGCCGACACGAACCCGGTGTCCCGGTGATCGTTCGAGGAATTTTCCTTGCTCGCAAGTTGTCCAATGACCATGCAAGACTCAACTCGATCTACCAAGTCCTTCCTTAATCATGACCATGCTTTCCAACTTTCTATCGAGACTCCCAAGTAGCGGGACCGATCTCGGCGACAACCAGTCGCGTGGACTTCCTTATCGAGACTCCCAAGTAGCGGGACCGATCTCGTGAACTTCCTTATCGAGACTTCCAAG
The DNA here is from genome assembly GCA_029216955.1 of Iris pallida. Lineage (NCBI taxonomy): Eukaryota > Viridiplantae > Streptophyta > Magnoliopsida > Asparagales > Iridaceae > Iris > Iris pallida. Next base: position 9,556,701 of record JANAVB010002395.1, on the reverse strand, counting down.
TAGCGGGACTGATCTTGGCGACAACCAATCGCGTGAACTTATATCCTTTGAAATCCAGGGAACGACTACTAAGTAGTCTTCCATCTTAACTTGAACATAACGTGTTCCTTTGTCCGTGGCATACTTATCCTTAAACCAGTCGTGGCCCGTGCCTTAGACTGACTTGTTCTCTAGGTGACACTATCGCTCAAGTCACGTACTTTATATGACGAGCCTTGAGATCGTAGGACTATGTGACTTGACAACCGCAGAAAGAGCGGGATAGTGCTAGAAATGGCTTCGATCGACCGGCATAACTTTGCCCAGCTTAATTGTGCAACGACTTGACGAACAAAGGCTGCGTCGAGCTTTGCCTCGAGGGAACGTGCCATGCACGCATTCGACTTGAACAACCAAGTTCTTTAGGGTGCCTAGACTTACGCCACAAGCCGTGCACAGTAACTTAACCCGTGGGACGAGCAAGGCAATGCCAAGTCCTGGACGATGGGATCGTGCATGCTTTATCAAGCATTTACGCGGACGACGCCTATGACTTAGGCTAGTTCCAGCTTTGTGGCAACTTAGACCAACTTCCTTCTCCCAAGCCACGGGACGAAGGACCGAGTGTCATTTTGAAAGCACGCTGAGCAAACTTCTAAGACAATCGTGGGACCTTTCTATATTCTAACTCAGTCTGACCCAAGTTGGAATTATTCCCTTAGCTATGTGGATGCATCTCTTTTATTATCAAGCCTACTTGTGAATTTAGAAAACTTTCGTTTGATTAGTGTGAAGGCCAAGCTGAGGCAAGTTCACCGAAGCCACCCACCTGAGCGAGTCTTCGAGCAAGCCGTTGCGTAGCTAAGTCCGGACGCCGTCGGCATTTCGATTCCTCCGATTGACTGAGCGGGACGGGGCACTACATGTAGGTTCTTCAATTGTTGTATATTCATGTAGTAGTGAAGTCTACATTTAAACAGTGTTTTGGCTTGGCGAATCAATTGTCCCGTCTTGTCAGAAAGATTTCCTAGAAAATAAAGGGATGTAGGTTCGTCAATTGTTGTATATTCATGTAGTCCCAAGAATATTCCTAAATTTACAGAAGCATTATATCCTAAAAATATAATAAACCCAATCCACCTCAAATAAACTAGCAGAGGAGCACATCAGATGACCAAAAATCCTAAAAAAACTAAGTTGTCTTTAGACATTTAAAAAAATATTATTCCCACCTTGAGCCGCCCCATTCTAGTGTCCATTCAGTATATTTATGTTCAATTGACCACTGGTTATGGACTGCCAGTCAAGACTGTTCCTTGGTGAGTGAAAATTCATATTTGCATTTACTTATTGTTAGTATACTATTGTTCTTCTTATAATTGAATCATTGATACATTATTGATAGTCCTATTACTATTCTATTATCGTCGATTATATATTGTTTGTTTGTTTATAATGTACAAAAACAACATAAATGTAATCTATTTAAGGAGATGTATCTTTTCCATGTGCATTTGTTCCTATTGTCATGTATACGAGAAGTTTGCTGTCACGATATTAATATCTCAGGTACGCTTTTGCAGGATGCGTGGACTGAACTTGGGCGACCTTGTGGAATCCATCAAAAACAGGTCAGCAAGTTTCACCACCAAGAAATTTATATGACCGGTACACAAATGTCTTTCTAAATTATCAATGTTCTCTAAGAGTGGCAAAGGATTAGATGCTAAAATATGAGTGTGGAGAAACTTTGGAATCTAAGGTTCTTAAAGATATTATATGAAATGTAAACTTCAACCATCAAAATCAGGTCAGCAAGTTTCACCACTAAGAACTTTATATGATTGTTACATAGAAAAGGAAAATCAATGTGTAGGTAAAACTTCATATTTGAACTTTTCTTCCATAACCATATTGCATATAATAATAATAGGACTTGTAACATCAAAATGTCTTTCTAAATAATCAATGTTCTCTAGAGAGGCAAAAGATTAGATGCTAAAATATAAGTGTCGAGAGAAACTTTGGAATCTAAGGTTCTTAAAGACATTATATGAAATGTAACTTCAACCCGAAGTCAAAGAAAAATGAGGGAGGAGTACATCTAGATGGACGAGAAGTACCTAGGAGGGGATAGTTTTAGGTATTTAGGATAATCATCATCATGATATCGAGATGTTAATGATGCAATGAATAGAATTTAAACATGACGAGTATTTTGGAGTACTTTATGACCTCAAGATACGTTTGAGGTTGAAAGAAAAATTCTATAATACAATTGTAAGACCAACCGTGCTTTATGGATCATAGTTGGGCAACTGAAAAACTAACGTGTCTAAAACATTTGTAGCCGAAATAAGAATTCAATGGGTGAGTGGGAATATATTAAAAGATAGCATAAGAAATTAATTTATAAGACCAACAATGCTTTATAGATCATAGTTGGGCAATTGAAAAACTAACATGTTAAAACATGTGTAGCCGAAATGAGAATGCAAAGATGGATGTGTGACAATACATTAAAAGAGGATAAAAAATTAGTATTTGTTGGAAGTTGGAGGTGACATTGAGGATGAGGAGAGAGAGAAACGTCTTAGCTTGTTTGGACATTTGGAACACAAGCAATAGATCCTTTTATAAGGAATAGCGATAAGATACTAGTTAAAGGAGCCGTTAGGAGTGGAGGTAGTCCTAAACAATAATGGATTGGAGTTTTAAAAAATGAGATTGTTTTTGCTAGTATTACAGCCCGTTAGGAGTGGAGGTAGTCCTAAACAATAATGGATTGAAGTTTTAAAAAATGAGATTGTTTTTGCTAGTATTACAGATAGCATGCCCCTTGAGAAAGTTGAATGAAAGAAAAGGATTTAAACAGCCAACCCCAAAAATTTCGGATCCATGCTTTCTTGTTGTTACTGCATGAAATTCCAGTAAAAATTTGGTTGTTCAATAAGCAAATTCAGATTCTAGATATACCATATCAGTAACAAATAAGACATTTTTACTGGATTTTAGGTAATTTTATTACCTTCACGAAAAGATCATAAATATGAAAAGACAACAAGAAAATGATCCTTTAGTTAGATAACAAGTTCATACTTGATGTTTCCTACGTGATCACTACATATTTAGTTGCCCAGAATATTAATATATTTTCAAGTCTGGCACATCCTGATTCTGCCGAATCGATAAGTCGCCACTGGACGTGACATCATACAAGTCTAAGTTGTACTTGTAGAAGGTATGAATGTGCATATTGAGTAAACTATCTTCAGAATATGGTTGAAGCAGCAAAAATAAGTATAAATTGATCGACACAAATATATGAAGAATGATTTCCATAATTAGACAATCTTACATCGCACTAATAAGAGCGGCGTACAACTACGAACTCTCTGGTTCGGATAGGGAGACCAACTGTAGAGTCCTGTACACCCTTGCACAATCTTCCTCTTTTGAAGATTCACGAATACAACATTCCACATTAGGCCGACACGATTATGTTACTGTAGTCTGTAGATCATAATTTGCAGTATCGGCCGATACCGATACGGTTTGGCATATCCCGATCTGATACCGACCGATATCCGATACTGACCGATACCGACATTAGGGGTTCTTTTCCGGTCAATTCGACAAAGACAATTGAACAGGAAAGGCCAATTAGCAAGGGTGTAAACTACACTAAGGTTGTAAAAGCATGTAAAAGATGAAAACTTATCCAATTGCCAAGAGTGACTACTATTTCATTCAATTTCAAAACTGTAAGAAACAAGACTAGAAATACTTAAAATTATGTGTAATTGTACAAACTATACTTTCTAAAATGTTAATAATTTGTTAATAATTATTTGATTTTCGATACCAAAAAATCCGATACTCCGATCCGAAAACGTCGATACTGATACTCATAGGAATTGTCCGATACCAATTCCGATACCGATACCGATAATGCGAACCTTGCTGTATATATTGTTCGAGAAACCAAACATTGTGTACAAGTTGTCTATAACCATGCATGCGTATACAACTTAGCTATAAAACATAACATTCATTATAATAGAAAGTTACAAATAACCTGTGCAACACATTCTCATTCTTTATTTAACATTTCTCGGGCCGTAGCTCATAATTTATACTCCCTTTACTAGGTAATCTCAACTGGCGACCCAAGCGGTCCAAAATAATTTTCACATATTTAATTATACTTGTAAGCATACTTATAGAATCTACCAATTCCTTTCTTTTTCATAACAAATAGTGAAACATTAGTCATTCAATTGTACCCACACTCTATAATTATAACAACTCCAATTAAAAAAAGATAGCAACATACAATTTCTCTTTTATGTTGGTTCCCTTTTATTAAGGCATCAATGATCGTAGGGACATAGCAAAAGAATAAAGGGAATTCTTTTGTTAAGGAGTTCAATGACTGAACCCGACCAATATTGTTCTCAAACCGAACCGAATTCCTTATTCTCCTCCACCTATTAATGCTCACCCCTAAGGATACCTCCAAATATATTTGTTTCGATCATCTAGATAACTACATATTTACAAAGATACTGAAGATCCTAGAAGATCTTCCTGAGATATCATAATATCTCCAAAGATATCAAAAGATCTCAGAAGAGCTATAAGAGAATTTTCCAATAGATGATTTGATATGGCAAGAGATCTTTTTAATGTGTATTCCTCCACACGTGTGCCTCGCCCAGTAATTGCCCAATAAACCAACCAATTCAGACATATTAAGTAAGCCTCTTTTCCAAGCCCAAATCCTACGGCCCATTGGGCCTAAATCTAACTAGCATAATTATAATTCATCCAAGTATCTAAGCACACATAAAAAACCAACATAATGGATTATTCACAAGTTAAATTGTAACTTGCTAATCAAGACTCGAACCGAGTCAAAGCTAAACCCTACCGTTGAGCCGAAAGTTGGACAGAGCCAACGCAAGATTCCAAGTAAGAATGAGGTATTGCAATAAATCCCTGTTTTAAACATTAAAATTTAATATCCATTTTTGCACTATTTTAGAAGATACACATTGTGGAAATCTAGCTTTGACTGATCTAGTGATAGTTAGTTACATTATTTTGTTTTTTCCAACGTTATATTAACCCTCACTTGGAATGTGTCATGGACATCTAGCTCTTGATGGATGCAAATATGATAATTTTTCTTGATATCTTGACCTACTCAAAGCAGCATTTTATTCTGAAATTGGTTATTGCATTGTGTTTCAGGTACCGTCTATAATATTTTACCTTCTAGGCTTCTACATTTATATTTAACAGTTCTAACCACAACTCTTTAGTGTGAACAATGGCTATATGATTATCCTCTGCATTGCATCACACATATTTATACATTAGATATTAATATAATATTTGTGCATCATGTAGGTGGTAATTAGGTTCAAAAAAGTTCTAGAAAGGATTGATACGAAGAAATGTTAACTCTCTTCTTCAGTGTTCTAAAAATCGGCCTAGGCGGCGCCTAGGCGCTAGGCGGCCGCCCGCCGCACCGAAAACCCCCTAGGCGGCGGGCCTAGGCGGTTTCGGTCTAGGCGGCCCCTAGGCGGCCAATTTTTTTTAAAAATTCAAAAAAAAAAAAAATTGAAACAAAAATACATACTTACCTCCTGCTGCTGCAGCAGCCGCCGTCGTCGCTGCCGCCGCCGTCGTCGCCGCCGCCGTCGCCGCCGCCGCCGTCGTCGCCGCCGCCGTCGTCGCCGCCGCCGTCGTCGCCGTCGTCGCCGCCGTCGCCGTCGCCGCCGCCGCCGTCGTCGCCGCCGTCGTCGCCGTCGCCGTCGCCGCCGTCGTCGCCGTCGCCGCCGTCGTCGCCGTCGCCGCCGTCGTCGCCGTCGCCGCCGTCGTAGTCGCCGGCGGCTGCTTCTGCTGCTGGTGGTGGTGGTGGTGGCTGCTGCTGTTGGTGGTGGTGGTGGTGGTGGTGGTGGGAGGGGAGGAGGAGAGGGGAGCGGAGGAGGAGAGGAGGAGGAGGAGAGGAGAGGGGAGGTGGTGGGAGGGGAGGAGGAGAGGGGAGGGGAGGGGAGGAGGAGGAGAGGAGAGGGGAGGAGGAGCGGAGGGGAGAGGGGGGAACCCTAACCCTTCTGCTGCTGCTGCTTATGTTCTCTCTCTCATCTCCCCCCTTCACACACATATATATACATACATAAAAAAAAAAAAAAAAAAAAATCGGCGCATAGGCGCCGTCTAGGCGCCCTAGGCGCTAGTCGGCCCTCCGCCGCACCGACTCCGCCTAGCGATTTTTACAACATTGATCCCAATTATGTTTGACATAATCACGACCATGGGAGTTCACATTCAACCATGTTTTCTGAGTCCCTTTGGAGCCAATGTATGTCGAGGAAGTATCGTGTGTCAGATATGGATATAAACAGGGATACAGTCATCTGCAGGAGTATCTATGTGAGGAGTATCTGTGCAACATAAGTAGGAACCAGAAGGCTACATTGACGTTCAGAAAGAAGGGATACAACTCGCAATGTTAGGATGTATCAAAATCAGACCGGAAGGAAAAGGATGAGGGTGTATATCCCAGCCACACGCTCTAAGAAGTTGACAAGTCAATTGATATGTTGATGAATGTGTAAAATGATCTTCATATTGGTAACAACTAAAAGATGCAAGTGATATTTTAAAAGAACTTTCTTCATTTTTCAATGCAAGAAGTATCATAAAGCTAGAGAAACCAAACAGTTGACCTAGTCATACAAAGGGCTTGAATCTTGAGCAAACTGAAGCATGACCTTTTATATCGCAAGGAAAAATCTCAAGCTTTAATCTATCCTCGTTCTGAAATTCAAATATCTTAGAAATCAACTGAAGGAAATAACTAAAATATATGAAAAGTTTATTCGGTTTTTGAAAAGTTTTAAGGTTACACGCAGTCAGATGCTGCATTCGACAATTGTAGATAATATCGGCCAAAGTGTTAAGTATCCATCACTCTGCATCGATCTTGATGGAAATGGATCATAAACTGTATTAATATATCTATCTCAGTCATTGCACATTGAAAGTTGTAAGAGAAGTTTGCGAACAATCGTAATAGTCATGCTACCTAACAATTAAAGAGGGAAAGCAAGGGGATAAGCCTCCAAAATAGTAACAGGTGATTGTCCAAGTTGCATTAGACAATTATAGGTATCTTATAATACATGCAGAACCTAGTGTAAATAGAATATTCATTTATAACCCCTCAATATCTATATAACAAAACAAAGTTGTATTTAGTGACGAAAGATAAGAGGATGAAAACGGCCATGATTAACCGATAGGACTATTCCAAACATAATATGAAGTGTCACGATTAAAATGGAGTGGTCTTTCTCGATTGGTGTATATGTCATCTAAAGAAGTGTCATGGTAAGTCAATAATTTTAAAATTATTATTATTAAATGATATAAATGATAAACGAAGATCAATTTATCAAGGTTGCCGGAGACACCGGCGATCTACCAAGGAGTGCCTGAGGCACGGGAATTTCTAGTAATAAACAATTAAATGTTATTCTTGAAGAACAAACAAAAAAAATCAAGAATTTCACTTGAGACATGGACGGAAGCTTAGTTGACTATCAATATGAATCAGGTTGGTATGTTTTTCAGAATTACTATACTAGGCAATGTGCATATGGATAAAAAAATGGGGTTAATCATTCGCCTGAGAATCTTTGCTCCCTGATTAAAAAGCCAAACATGGTCCCATGAGGTGAACCACTGCCTGGGAATTCTTTCGTGGCAGTTTCTCCAATTGGACAAATGTTAAGACAATTGAGAGAAGAGGATCATTGCCTCAACATATACTTGTTTGTGTCATGTAATGTTCATTTTATTTCAGTTTCCACAATGATTGAAAACAAAGGGCCAGAGAAGGTATGGATAAATCAGTTTACAATGCTCATTCAGTGTCCAAATAGTATGGATAATTCAAGGTTTTCTCCCAGATACTAACTACATTTGGGTAACCCCTAAATTTCACAATCTACTGAACAAGTCAGTCTGGTAGCCTGTGTTATTTGATACTTCTTTCTTGAAATGAATTTGCTGCTTTGTTGAGAAAAACTAAGCCTTCTATAAGAACATGTATAAAATGATTGGAGCAGTGTCTAATATTTTATGATTTTTAGTAGGAAAATTTGGATGTTAGTGAATATTGTCTATTTCATATTGTAGGTTGATCAGATGGTGATTCACTCTGCTTCAGACCCACGTCCAAGGACAACTCTTTGTGGTGATTACTTCTACAATTACTTTTCTCGCGGTCTGGACATATTATTTGATGGACAGGTATTTGTTCTAATTACCATTTAAACATTTATTTCTTATATAATTTCAAATTATCTTAAGACGTTCTGGTGGGCTTGCAGACTCATAGAATCAAAAAGTTTGTTTTGCACACAAACTTTCCTGGACATGCAGATTTCAATTCCTATACAAAATGCAACTTTATTATCTATGGTGCTGAGGGTGAGTGTTCTGAAATATATGATGTGAGTTAATTTCCTAGAGGAAGCATTCATTTCGGACATTCTCTGTGCAGTTGAAGAACCTATTCAGGCAGGAAGTGCTCCTGAAAATTGCATTACACCAGGCACAAAATGGGAACAGGTGAAGGTAAGAGCAATTGTTTTCTCTATACTGGATATATTTTTCTATTACGACTAGGCGAATTCGAAAACCTACACTTTCTAGTTCCATTCAACCAAATGCAGGACTTGTGAGTTAATGAGTTTCAATGTAACCAGACATCATGAAATTGAAGTGCAATTCTCTCTTGCTTTCAAGAATTCAAGTTGTATATAGAATTTTCCTGCAACCAAACAGTACATAACTTATGATTTTTCAAATTTGCTATCATACACTTTACCATCTTATTATTGTCTGGACTCTGGTACTTGCTAATCACTTAATACATTTCTTTCAAATCTTCTGTCTGTTGTTTGCCAAGCCCCAAAACTTGGTGAATGATATTTAATGCTTAACATATGAAGAGCTAAAAAGATTATCATCATAGGAGATTCTTGGGGATGGTGGCCGAGCTGCAATTCAAACACAAGGCTCCATGAATAATCCTTTTGGTTCTACTTTTGTTTATGGCTATCAAAATGTAGCTTTTGAGGTGAGAAATTATCGGTATGATTTTCTGATTTGTAATTCCTATGTAATAGTAAAATATTGTCATATTTCCATGCTCAGTGTTCTTTATTTGCTATGCTTCAAAAATAAATTTAAACTAAGCACTAATATTATGGATTTACTTTATTAGCAGGTCATGAAGAATGGTTACATAGCTACTGTTACTTTATTCCAATCCTAAGGTATGGTTATATATTTCAGATGTCATGCTCCAGTTATGTGTGGTCAATCGAAGTATCTATTTAGAAATTTAGAAGTTATTTTAGTTAGTTTATGCTACGTTATGTTGCAAGGACACGGATACGACACAACAAGATAAGGACACAGGATCTATTTTGGTGTGTCCTAGTGCATTTTGGAGTGTCCGTGGTGTGTCTGATACATGTCTGACACGACACAGTCCAGATTTATGGAGTGTCTGCTTCCTAGATGCTATATAAGTAGAGCTTTAACAATGTTACTGAGTCCGTCTCTTGTTTGGCAAATCATGAGATCCAAAGTTGGTTCATACCTCAGATTATGCAAGTATTTTCTTCGATTTTCAGTTCTTGATTTTAATCCACACACAGTGCCAAAATTCAAAATGTTTAGATAATATGAAATGTTGTACCTGTTCCATACACATGATTTTTCTTCCTTTATTTCAAATAACAAATTTAATTGTTTTTATACCATCATAGCAGTTTATGTTCATGTGACACAAACACCTGAATTGTTTGTCTGGTTCAATCTACTTCGCCGACTGTATGTTTAAGTTTCATGGCATTGCCCTCTCATCCTCATAGCAACCTTGGGTAGGAATTTGGCACGCAAATGTAGAGGGCTGACGTCATGCCGACAATTGGTCATAAAAACTTTGTCAAATCGTTTACTGGACTTTCTTATACTCCATAGCATAGTTTGTAGTATCGGCCAATACCGATACGATTTGGCATGTCCCGAATCCGATACCTACCGTTACTGATACCGACGTTGCGGTCCCTTTTTCAGTCAATTCGTTAGAGAAAATTAAATAAAAAAAGATCAATCAACAATGGTGTAAAAGCATAGTAATGTTGTAAAAGCATGTAAATGAAAAAAATATTTATCGTATGTAAACCAATCAATAAGGGCGACTATTATTTTATTCAATTTCAAAATTATTAAGAAACAACACATAAAATAGTTAAACTTATTGTCTAAATGTATAAAATATTGTCTAATCTTTTTCTAATTATTTGCTTTTTGATACCAGAATATCCGATATTCCAATCCGAAACTGCCGATAATGTCGATTAGGTCGATCCCGATACTCATAGGAAAGGTCCGATACCAATACTCCGAACCTTGCTCCATAGCCCACCCCATTATGATGGGAGAAGTCTTGGATGATGATGATTGACAAATTATTAATTTTCTTTCTGATGCCAGAAACTTTGATACTTTGATATGAAATAGTTGATAATGCAGAAACCAATAACATTAACACCCATAAAAAAAAACACCCATACTTGTAAGAAGGGTGATCCTATACCGATAGAATCCTACCCAAACGCAAACCATATTATTGTATACAAGCCTACTGCAATACACAAGGTTTTCAATAGCTTAACGACTGTGTTATTCCTCCATCAGCAAGTGCTTTGTTGATTCCAAGTACCACCTATCTGACCCTTTCTGACCAATCTATCTCCTGTCACTCCCATCCTTGTCGACCCTCTCCTCGTCTTCCTACCTCCTATTTCGAGTTGTAACTTGCTACCCTAAAGTATCAAAATTGGCAACTTGGTGTCCTAAACTACCGAATTTGTTCTTAGATACCCCGAACATCTAAGTTTTTGCAACTTAGCTATTCTATATTGTTAAAAAATGACTACTCTACCCTTGTCTTCTTCCTCTTGCAACTCTAATCCTAAATAACCATAATCCTAAACCACCCCCTCTTGGTTGACCCTTTATATCTATCTCGTGTCACTCCCATATCAATCCCTCTCCTCGCCTTCGTACCTCCTAGACATCCCCTATGGTCGCCTACCCTTCGTGGTGGCCGACACTCCTCACTACTTATGGTATTAAGTGGGTCGGGCATCATGAAAATCGGTCTGGGCTCGGCCCCACAATGCTTGTGACCCAAGCTTGGTCAAAGTCCTGGTCGGACTGGATTATCCTCTTTAAAATCAGGCCCGAGCCCAGTTCGACTTGGTCCCCTTATCGGGTCGAATTTAACCCCTAAAAATCGAGGCCCACCTAAACTTGGTCGGGTTTTCAATAGCTTAACGACTGTGTTATTCCTCCATCAGCAAGTGCTTTGTTGATTCCAAGTACCAGCTATCTGACCCTTTCTTACCAATCTATCTCCTGTCACTCCCATCCTTGTCGACCCTCTCCTCGTCTTCCTACCTCCTATTTCGAGTTGTAACTTGCTACCCTAAAGTATCAAAATTGGCAACTTGGTGTCCTAAAGCTACCGAATTTGTTCTTAGATACCCCGAACTTCTAAGTTTTTGCAACTTAGCTATTCTATATTGTTAAAAAATGACTACTCTACCCTTGTCTTCTTCCTCTTGCAACTCTAATCCTAAATAACCATAATCCTAAACCACCCCTCTTGGTTGACCCTTTATATCTATCTCGTGTCACTCCCATATCAATCCCTCTCCTCGCCTTCGTACCTCCTAGACAGCCCTATGGTCGCCTACCCTACGTGGTGGCCGACACTCCTCACTACTTATGGTATTAAGTGGGTCGGTCATCATGAAAATCGGTCTGGGCTCGGCCCCACAATGTTTGTGACCCAAGCTTGGTCAAAGTCCTGGTCGGGCTGGGTTATCCTCTTTAAAATCAGGCCCGAGCCCAGTTCGACTTGGTCCCCCTATCGGGTCGAATTTAACCCCTAAAAATCGAGGCCCACCTAAACTTGGTCAAAGGACCAGTCAAAAAGATTGCCTCAGGCCCGAACGAGGTCAAGACCTCCCCATATGGGTCCCGCCACCTGGCCACCAAATGCAAATGACATTTGGGAGGGTAGGCATTTTTCCAATTTACGCCTTAATAATCATTTGTGGGGTATTTTACTAAAACTCTCCCCGCCAACAGCCATATTACATGGGCAATATGGTCTTTTGAGGGCATTTTTACCAAAAAATTCACATATTTTTGTCGTTCATGGACGTTAGTCAGCTGCGTTTTGGTCATTTCACTTAAAATGACCAAAATGCTCCTAAAGCAGCTATAAACGACTATATCATAAGGTTATTTTAATTCTCCAAAACTTTTATAAAATAGTTTATTTTATCTATTTCTATTACAAATCCACAACTTAAAATCTTGTTATACTCTCTTATTCATTTCACCTCTAGTCTCTAGTTCTATATCTAGTATTCACTACCAAGTCTAAAGGTCATGGATAACAACCACAATAACCACATGGTTTGCAATGTCAACTGGCGTAGCAATATGGGGTACAAGGCCATTGCAGTCCGTCCAGTATTTGGAAAACTTTAGCGGAGTTTATCCTGAAAAAAATGTTACTGTAGGTAGGGGTATAATCGTGAAATATAGAGCTCGAATAAAATGGGTACCTAAATAGGCACGAGAATGCTATCTAGGCATTTAGATTATTGTATCTAGTATCTACCTTCTTAAGGCAATGACCATGAAGCATGGAGGATGGAGCTCTACGGAATTTGCATCTTGAAGAAAGGTCTGTTTTAATTTATTAGCTATTAGTACTAGGAACTTAGCTAGTTGCAATTATCACATATTAGTTTTCTATTTTTATTTTAAATTTATGTGTTCTCACAATGACTGTATTCAAGACTACAAGTTATGTTATGTTTCAATTAATATTTTTATTGAGTACTAATTTTGCATATTTATATTTATTTATTCTATGTTATGTATAATTATAATTTTTAAGTTACTAAAAATTATATTAATCAGATCAGACTAATGTGATCAAAATACCACATCTCAATATAATTTAAGCCTAATTCGATTCAAATTTTCACAATCAGTATACACCAATAGTCCAAGGCCTGTGTTAGTTTGTTAATATAAGATTTTTAAATTAATAATATCTTTTTTATTAGTTTACTTGTCTACAAATAAATATATTTTTAATTAATTTAGGAAATTCTTTTTGAACACTTTGACAATGCGAATGTAAAATTTGTTGATCAATTTATTTTCTTCTTTACTCTTTTCATGATTTATTTTTAAAATATTAACCGGTTGTCGACCGTGACTGTTCTACTTGTGTCTTGGGCCTGGGTTGGGTTTGAGTATTCCGGTCAAAGCTCGGCCTGACTTGACCAAACCCGTTTAAACTCCATTTGGCTTGGGCCTGGCCCACTAAACACCTAGACTTGTTGCATACCTCCTAGAGTACCCTCCTCTCTTGGATGACCACCCTTTCAAGCCTTCCCCTCCTAAATTAGGTTAGGTTTAAATTTATAGTTATGGCCAAGTATGAGAAAGAATGTATAAGGAAGGGACAAATTTGTCCGTAATGGTCATATTTTTTTTATTTGACGACATTAATTTGCCTATTAAAATAATTTACAGAGTATCAAGTTGCAATTCGAGGATAGTTCAGGGTATATAGTTGCAAATTAGCCTATTTGTTTGGTGGACTAAGGATAATAGTGCCATAGTAGAAAGCGTATCAAACTAAATGAGCTATTCAAGAACAAATTCAACTATTTTCAGTGACATGCTCACGAAATACATTTGTTGTCGGTAAATACCATGTTCTCTTTGTATCTGATAAGTAGTACCTGTGGTGGGGTTCATTATCTTTTTGTTAAATATACTCTTGTATAGGAACTAACCATCAGCGCTGCCTTTGAATGAGTTTCGCTTACAAATCTAAATCATATGCCTTCGCAATATTTGAATAGTCCATATCCCTTGTACGTTATATACTTGCTAAGATGATTAATGGAAAGATTTATAGAGAGTAGGGATTTTTATGTATAGTTTTTGTCCATTTAGAAAAGGCTTATGTTGGGGTCCTACATAATATAGGTAATAAACTTTAGAAAGTAGTGTTAATGTGAGAACAATTGGGCCAGATAGCTGTCCAACTTTCACTTGTTATTGACTTAAGCCAGGTTCACGTTAACTCCATACCTCTTTTTATTTGTGTTATCTAGCATATATTCTTGATGGGATTCTATTGTGTGCTGTTGTGGATAATGTTTATTGATTTGACTAGAGGATTACTTAATACGCGGGGTGGGGGTGGGGCTGGGGTGTGGGTGTTGAGCTGCGTACATATTGACTCTCATTAGACGCGTAAGCAGGAGCCTCCTGGCACTAGGACGCGCCCTTTAATGAATACTTTGTAAAATCAATTGTGGATAGATGAATGATTCAGAATTAGTAGGAAGACTTCAATGGGGTATATGAATTGTAACTATAGGAAATATTGGAGAGGAAATGAGATAGTAGATTGGATATCTAAAAGGTGTCTGTTGTTCTTTTCTCAATTTACCATGGTCATTTGACGTTCATAAAATTCAAGCAGGATGGCCGAGGGCCTGTTTGGTTGTCCGAAAGTGGGTGAAACTGAGCCAATTCTTTTGTTGATAGGTCAATTCGGCCAAGTTTGGGCGTTTAGTTACACCAGTGGAAAAGTGATTTTTTTTTGGGACAAGACCCTTTGCAGTTTCTTGTCGGTTGAAAAAAAAAATCTCACTTCTCACTTCCAAAAAAAGCAGCAGTAGCGGAGAGGAAAGAGATGACTTCTAATTGAAGGAAAAATCAGCAGTAGTGTTGGTAGTCCTCCTCCTTGCGGTCACCCCTGCAACCGACTCTCCCGCCGCTCTCTCTGCACTCGCTAAGGAAGAAAAACAAATTCTCCTTCACACCGGCATTCCTGGTTGTCGCGACACTGGAAGAGGTCGAAGATGGACTATCCAGAAGAGGGAGAGGAGGTGGTCTTGAAGGAGCGGAAGGAGGAGGATTACGCGAGGAGCGCGGAGGAGAGCGTGGCGACCGCCAACGAGTTGACGACGTTGCCGCTGCTCGCGCAGCCCTTGTATATGAGGCTGTAGATGTCTGCCGGAGTCGAGATTTTGGCCTTTTTATGTTGGGAGGGACTTGTGGATTGGTAAAATAGAGTGAGTTAAGAATAAGTAGTGTATGTGTGTGATTATGGGTTGGTAATAGAGTTAATTAGAATAAGTACATATTATGTAAAGAAAAAGCTTTATGAGAGGGCCATACAGAAATTAGTACATGGACAATTAACAAATTTTCTTACAAAGTAGCATAAATGAAGTTGTTGAGATACTTGAGTGGCACTACTATGAAAGAGAAAGTAAGAGATTAGTACAGAAGCAAAAGTTTGAAGCTGCCTCAGCTTTGGCAAAATGTCAGGATTGTTTGAATGGTTTGTGAACATGTATGGTGACCGAAAGATGTACTTGTTGGGAGGAGGTAAAACGGGGTTGTAGTTAAAGGACTTTCGAAAAGTGGTGGTGGACCAAAAGAAGGGTTCAGGCAATAAAAAGGATTATGGTACTCGCTAATATTACTAGTTAGACTGCCTTTAATGGAACTGAACGAAGGATGAGGATTCTTGTATGCGGATGCCGGATATTTGGATAAAATTCTGTTGTGTATATGAGAAACGTATAAAGGATATCAACTGGGCTAGGTTTTAACATCTCGTAAGTTCAGTCCCAGCCTGTAGTCTGTACGTAAGTTAATTATATGTTTATGCTTGTCCTAATGCTGTAATTATTTAATTTCTGACTGACTTGATGTACAGTCTTTTTAGTAACTTGGAGCACAATGCTTAAGAACTAAATAAATTTTTTGTTCTTTAA